>APFE031311946.1:149152-166026 GCA_000404065.3 Pinus taeda | reverse complement strand
ATATAACTTTCATTGTTCCCTGTCATTAAAATATCATCTACATATACCACAAGATATACAACTGTTTTTCCAACTTTCTTGACAAATAAAGTTGCATCATCAAGATCAAAATGATTGGAGTTGAGTTTCAGAAGATGCTCAGTTAGCTTTTCATACCAGGCTCGTGGTGCTTGTTTGAGGCCATACAAGGACTTCACAAGTTTGCATACTTTTTGTTCATGTCCTTTCACAGCAAATCCTTCAGGCTGGGACATAAAAACATTTTCTTTTAGATCTCCATTCAAGAAGGCAGTTTTTACATCCATTTGATGGACTTTCCAACCGTTCTGAGCTGCCAGTGCAAAGAGTGTCCGGATGGTGGCCCATTTTGCTGTGGGAGCAAAGGTTTCCTCATAATCGACCCCTTCCTTCTGTGCAAAACCTTTTGCCACAAGCCTAGCTTTGTGCTTGTCAAGTGAGCCATCAGCTTTGTACTTGTTCTTGTAGACCCACTTGCAGCCAATTGGTTTGGTTCCAAATGGAGGATCAACCAGCTTCCAAGTGCCGTTCTTTATGAGGGCATCATACTCCTGTTGCATCACTTCTTTCCATTCATCATGAGAAGGAGCTTCTTTGAAGGAAGTTGGTTCAAAATCTGTAGACAAGTTCAATTCACAATCATAAGAAACGTCCATATCAACAGGTGAATTAGAGTCATCTACATCACCTCCATTTTGCCGGTTTGAATTTCTGGTTCCTGTTTTTCCAATTTCATCAGGATGAACACTTTAAAGTGTCTTTGTCAGCCACTTTAGGGGACCTTTCTAAGATGGTCCAAGCTGCTCTGTTGATTGAGTTGGGACTGAATCAAGATTGAGTCTCCCAATTCTATCAATTACATCACTTAAAGCATCATCCATTGCTGGAGTTTCATTCGGGGGAGAGTGTTCTTCAGAAGAAGATTCCACATGTTTATCTAGAATAGGAATCACCCCTTCAATATGTGGAATCTGATTATCAAATTCTTGAAATGATTTTGTTTTTGCGAATCTATCCAAGCGATCAAGTTGCCGCTGAAGAACATTGTTACATTGATTCAAGAAAATTTACATCTCTAGATACAACAAACTTTTTATTTACTTCATCATAGAGGCGGTATGCTTTGGAGGTGTTTGAATACCCCAGGAAGATACACTTACGACTTCTAGCACCAAGTTTGTTTCTATGTACCTTTGGTATCAAAGCATAACAAGTGGAACCAAAGACCCTGAGATGTTTTACGAAGGAACATGTCCATACCATAATTCATAAGGAGTCTTGTTTCTTATAGCATTAGATGGAAATCTATTCTTTATATATGCGGCACATAGAATAGCATCAGCGCAAAACATTATCTTTACATTTTTGAAGAAAAGCATGGATCGTACCAGATTCAAGATTGTTCTATTCATTCTTTCAGCTACACCATTCTGTTGGGGATTATAGGGCACAGTTGTTTGATGTTTGATCCCATGTTCATGAAGATAGTTTTCAAATTCATTTGATGTGTATTCTTTTCCATTATCAGTGCGAATATACCCAATATGAGATTGTGCATCATTTTCAATCCATTTATGAAAATTATTGAATGTTTGAAAAGCATGAGATTTGTTCTTTAATAAATAAACCCAGCACATTCTGATGTAGTCATCAATGAACGTCATGATATATTTATTTCCATTTGCAGAAGAAACAGGCATTGGACCACATAAATTTGAATGAATGAGTTCAAGTTTCCTATGTGCTCTTGAATGCGAATCATGAAAAGACTGTTTGCTATGCTTTCCTAGAAATGCAAGCATCACATTGCTTAAGTTTTCTAGGAATTGTAGGCAAACCAGCAACACCATTTTTCTTCAATAAGCGGAGACTATCATAGTTCAAATGTCCAAATATATCATGCCATAATAAACTTGATGGAAGTGTACCTTCTTCATGACGAGAATTGTATGAGAAATGTTGTGGATGAGCAGATGTTCCTTGCAATTTGAGAAGCCTTTCTTCTTCTATTCCCCTCATGAAAAGTGAGTGGTCAGATGCTTTTCTTATCTCAAACTTGCCATCAAACATATGAATGGAGTTACCTTGCTGGCAAATGTGGACCAAGGACAACAAGTTTCTCTTGAGCTGTGGGAGATATAGAACATGATCCAGAAGAAAGTCTGTAAGACGAGGCAGTTTAAGCCTGATTGTGCCAAGCCCTGATGGCTTGATTTTTGATTGATCTGCAAAGTATACTGCTCCATCAACATTGTCAGTGAAATCTTCAAAAAAATCTTTTCTATGAGACATGTGACAGGTTGCTCCTGAATCAAGCAACCGATAATTTTTCCATGAAGCAAGTGAAGTATTAAACAAATCTTCATTTACTCCAATGTTACATTGTGCCTCAACATAGTGAGCATGTTCGGGTGCTTTACCTTTGCCTGTATCATCAGTTTTACCTTTCTGTTGGTTTCTTTTCTGCTCAATTTTGTCCCATGGTAGCTTGCATGTAGAGGCATCATGTGATCCATTTATTTTGCAGTGAATACAATGTAAATCTACCTTTTCTCCTTAAGAATGTTTGCCCCCCCTGCCTCTGAAATATCTTCCTCTTCCTCTTCGTCCACCTCTTCCTATTGTAGAATCTTGAGCAGGATGCTTTTCTTTATGAGCAAGGCACACAGTCTCTTCAGAAGATTCAGGGGCTTTCTTCTTTCCGAAAGCTTTCTCTCTTTCAGCAAACTTTTTCACAAGAGAGTCAAAGGTTATATATTTGAGATTTCCATTTGCTTGCAATGACTCAAGATGATTGGAGTAAATAGGATAAAGTGCCTTGAGAAAAGCAATAAGAGGAATATCCAATTCAACCTTTGTGGATTTGATATCATGCATTATAGACTTTACTTCAGATGCAAGAGCATCAGGATCATTATTTTGCAGTTCAAGAGTGAAGAGTTTAATCATGAGTTGGACAACTTCTAGTGCAGAATGTGAGTCATATAGTTATTTAAGCTTTTGTAGGGCTTCAAAGGTAGTTGAATATGATGAAATATGGCGACTCACCTCTTCATTTATAGATGTTGTGATTAATGCATAAGATTTTCTGTTCTTGTTTTCCCAAATGACGAGCTCTTTGTCTGAGGTAGGTTGTACTGGGTCATTGTCTCCTTCTTCGACACACACTCCTTTCCACAACTCATTTGAAGATGAGGGTGTGTTTTATCATCTGGGACCATTCAGGATAGTTCTCCTTGCCAGTGAGAACTATTCCTACCATGGATATGATTGAATGCATTTTGTAAGAAAAAATACTTCTGCTGATAGAAAAATACTTCTGCTGATATATAGTAAAATGTACTAAAAAAGGCATTCTCAAAGGGTATTATCTTCCATTAAAACTTCTAACATAAGATTTTCATGTACCCATTGAATCAATGCCATCACAACTTCAATACACAGAGAGAAAATGTACACGGCTACCAATGAAAACATTCAATGCATACTCAGTATACAGCCTCTTTTAAAAGGGCTCAACGCATCATGGACATTCTGCCTCCACCAAATATTCTGCTACAAATTTGTTGTCATCGTTCAAATGTATGGCTTTCAACTATTGAAAGGATATTAGGCCATGCATTAACACAATACTAACACTGACATACACAGCACGAACATACACAGAAAACGCCAAGACGAGGAGCGATCCCCTCATTTAATCATTGATCACTTCCATGAGTGCTATGTATCAAGATTAGGGTCTCGGGCTATTGAAGAAAATAGCAATAATGCGCATCGCCTTAATACCATACAACAGTCAGCGTTTAAATACAACAACAAGCCAATGTTTACATACAACAATAGGCCAGCGTTCAGCACATCGCCTTAATACCATACAACAGTCAGCATTTAAATACAATAATAGGCCAGCGTTTAAATACAACAACAGGCCAGCGTTCAACGCATCGCCTTAATACCATACAACAGTGAGCGTTCAAAACTTATGGGATCTCTGCCTGTCACCATGAACATGGGAAGAGACCTGGGCTCATCACGCTTCCGCTGCGCTCACACACCATTCACTATCTGAATACCATTACCATATACATTCGACACCATTCGATACCATTACCATATGAAAATAAAATATGACAACGTTATATCACAGGACAACGGTTTGGAGAGGTGGTATTGCGGGGTTAACGGTGGTATCACAACTGTTTGAGAGCCGGTGGTATGGGAGATACACAGTCAATTCAAGCGATGGATCAAGCGGTGGAGGGTGGTATAACACAGTCAATTCAACAGCGTAACATATCAACACCGCAACACATAAATATGATACCAGTCGATCTGGACGTTAACCAAGCAACAAGGAGGAGCGGTTAAACGCCATTGATCCCAACACAATTTCCCATTGTAATCCAGCGCAACACGGATTGCAGTCAAACGCATATAATAATGCAGTAAAACGCAATACCAATTCACTGAAAAACGCAGAGGACAGAGCTCAGTCAGCACAGTGCTCAGGTCAGAACGACAGAGGACAGCGCTCAGTGGACAGTGCTTAGACCAGCGTACAGCCCACGGTAGAAAAAAATGAAGGGAGTTACAACTATTTTGAGAACTGGCTCTGATACCATGTCAGGCCAGGCAGTAACTTCATAAAGCAAAAACTGATTCGTGTATTATTCCATTAGGTAGGTCTTTGTTATATACAATAGGGATTGACTATTCCATTCATCTCCCAATGACTGTTCACATTCCTAATTTAATTATTTACATAAATTCACCAAATCATGAAGATTAGGTGTCAACAGGTTGTCAAAGTTATTTTAAACATAACAATTTGGGGAGGTCTCAGGGTCAAACCTCGAGGGACCAACGAGGGGTTGGCAAATAGTTCAATTTATTTTGGCATGTTTTGTTGTATGGAATATGGTGTTGTATGGGGCTATGGGTGGCAGGCCGACGCACCCAGTCAGCTCAAGTTCAACACCCGCCAACCCCGTTTTCTTTGCAACATACATATAGATATATATATATATATGTGTGTGTGTGTGTGTGTGTGTATGTGTATGTGTATGTGTATGTGTATGTGTACATGTACATGTACATGTACATGTACATGTACATGTACATGTACATATACATATACATATACATATACATATACATATATATATATATAATATATATAATATATATTATAATATACATATATAGTATAATTATATACATGTAATGTACATGTGACATATATATATATTATATATATATATATTGGGAGGATGATCCAGGTTTGACTCTACTCAATTTTTCCACGACCCCAAAATTTGGCCAATGAATTTTCCTCCACTTATTATTATCAAAAAATTAATAAAAAAAGGGGGTGGGGATGGGCCTGATAAGCCGCATGCCCCACTGGTCCGCTTTAAAATTAATGTACATATTGGTCGATGTTACACACACATTTGGAAATATATATTATATATATTATTATATATATATTATATATATATTATATAATTATTAATATATATTATATATATAATATATATATTATATATATATATCTATATATATATATATTATAATATTCAAATGTGTGTAACATCGACCAATATGTACATTAATTTAAAGCGACCAGTGGGGCATGCGGGTTTATCAGGCCCATCCCACCCCCTTTTTATTAATTTTTTTGATTATATAATAATGTGGAGAAAATTCATTGGCCGAAATTTTGGGGTCGCTGGAAAAATTGAGTAGAGTCACCTGGATCATTCCTCCCCATTGACGAGCTTTTGGTCCTCCAAAAGCATCAACGTAATGTGAAATCTATTCTTATCCCTTGTTTACATGACAAGTGCCCTAACATGACACACTTCCTTCTTCTTCACTTTTGTTCTTCAGATCCATAATTGATGAACTAACACCTGTACTCTTTGCAAACCTGTAGTACATCTTGCAAAATACATGTTACAATTTAAGACCTATCATGACCCAAGAAAAACCCCATGCTTTCCAAGAGTTTATAACACATGCTTTGGTCAAGCTTACAATAGAATAATAAAAGAAACCAATACCCCAACTGTCAACAAAAGGCCAAAAACATCATCATGCTTCTTTCATAAGTGATGGAAAACACATCAACAGTTTTAGAATCATTGCACAACATATGATTTATGATAAGATGGCCATGAAAAACTACTATATCTAATAAAACCATCTCTCACTCATTAAAGTGAATTGGTAATCATCTTGGAGCTGATTCACTTGTTGAACAACTTTTCCAACTAGTTCCTGCATGGGTGCTTTATCCTTATTGAGTTTCTAGTTTAGATGGAGCTCCCAACGTGTGGATCTTTGATGTCCACCTCTATTATGATGACTTCACAAATTCTTCTTCCTCGAAACCTGCTTAACCTTCCTCCTTCCATGATGTGGAGAGGGACTTTCATATCTTGTCCTCTTTCTTACAATCATTCTCTTCCAACACTCGATAACCACATGGTTATACAAGTCACAAAAACTACATGGTTTCTTATGCCACAAATTATGTTCATCCTTAACAATGTGCTTGAAAATAAAATGAACATGACCATAATGAGACTTTTTATAACTCTCTTGGTTGTTTTGGTTGCTCGCAACGAGAGCCTGTCTTAGCTCTTCCTCTACAATGTGTAATATCATGGGAATATTTTGATGTGTTCCCATCATAGTCTTTCCTCTATGGTTTTGATAATGGCTTAGAAGCTTCTACTACCTTTGAACACTCTCCTTTAGTATATGCCAATCCTCCAAATCAAGGTCTTTGTACAACCTCCAATGTCTTAGTCATTCCTTGGCCATTAACACCAAGTCCTCCTCCTTTATATCCCATCTTGGTAAGGGATCTCATGTCGGGTCCTCAAATGGGTACTTCAAGGCTTCCAACCAAAATAGCATCATGTGAAAATGGAACTAAAGAACTATCAACATTGTTTTCCTCAGTTGTTGACTCCGAAGATAGCAATGATGGACTCGCTAAGCCTTTATTGTGCTTCAACTTTTCTAAGGCTTCTTCCATGGCTCGTAATTGAAGTTCTAATCTCTATTTCTTGTAAAAGTCTCTTAAAATCAACATTCTCTGCTTGAAGGCTCTTATTGATCTCTTCATTTGAATGATGAGAAGAGTATTCACTCAAACATGGAGACAAAGCATCGTCCTCTTCTCTCTCTTTCTCATGTTTCTCTTTTTCCATTTTCTCTGCGTAATATACATGTTCTATATGTACCATGTGTGCCATCGTGAGTATGTCCTCATAGAGATATTTTTGATCCTCCATTTCCTTTCTTGTTTCACATTCAATCTCTGGTTATCATTCACACTCACAATTCACACCAACAAGAAGACTGCTCTGATACCAAACTTGTTTTGGATTCTCTCAACTATCAGAATTAACCAGGATCTTTTACTTTTGTGATGTTAACAAACTTGAATGTTAACAAGTATGAAAAACCACATGTGCAAAATTTAAATAAGTAGAGACATAAAGGAGACCATCAAATCAAAGGGCACACACAACTTGATAATGGAATTCACCTAGTGTAGGCTACGTCTTCAGGCCCAGTGTTGAGAGTGGGGAGGCCGATTCATTAATTGTTGCAAGATGATGATGAATACATGATGTGTTCTAAGTCAATGCAAGGAAGACCTCTCTTAACAAGAGTGGCATGTCTCTCCACAAGAAACTCTTCTATAAGAACTCTCACTCATAAAATATCTCAATTAGCATGACAAGACACCAAAGTCTCACATGAATTAGAATACAAGGATCCTCCAACATAGTAGCAAACAAGGATCTCAACATCAAAGCATCTTCTCACCCAAAATCAAAAGAAGACATGACATCTCTTATACCTCCATATCCTAGGATGACCTGAAAATGCACACCTTTGGTGAATAAACAAATTGCACAATTAAATTCTTGGTGAAAAATTGTGAAATTTGATTGTAAACTTCACCCCTTTTTGACTCGGTCAAGTTTGGGCTGCTAAAGAATCTTAAAGATTCCAGAAATATTCCTTTTTGCGGACTAAATGAAATTATGTTTCTTAGATGAGGAATCTAATTACACTGTTAGACACTTACGAAACTGAGAAGAATGAGTATAAAGTTGGCTTGGTTTTGAAACTATCATTTTCAGGCATCCAGGGAATCTTTTAGATTCCAAAAGATTCCATAAATATTCTTTTGTTGGACTGAACGAAATTATTTTTCTTGGATAAGGAAATTGATTACACCATCAAACTCCTTGAAAAAAACTAAGAAAAATGAGTATAAAGTCGGCATACTTTTGTCACCTTCAAAAATTACCCTCAAGGGAATATTTCAGATTCCATGCAAATTCTTGCATCATAGTTCCACCTTCATGGTTTTGTCGTCAATATTGTGTCTCTAAAAAATTCGTTGCTCAGATTAGAAAACCATCGACACCATAAGACTCCTGGTGAATTTTTGAGTAATTTGAGTATAAATTCGACATAATTTTGTCATTGTCAAAATATTCCCTCCAAAGAATATCTAAGATTCCTCCTCTGCATCAAAGAATATTCTCCTAGAAATCCATTTCAATCAAGTTTCCATTGCCTCAGCATCTGTGTGCAATCCTCCATCTCAAGCGAATGAGAAATTCAATTTTTAGATAAAATTCTCAGGCGGATTTTACAATGTGTTTGTTGGCATGTTGGCTGGCAGAGTTATTTTAAACATAACAGTTGTGGGAGGTCCCGGGGTCAAACCTCGTGGGACCCCCAAGTGGTTGGGGGATGATTCAATTTATTTTGTTGTGTTTTTTTGTATGGAATATGGTGTTATGTGAAGCCGTGAGTGGCGGGCGAGCCCACCCGGCCAACGCAGGCTCGACACCCGTCAGCGTTGTTTTCTTTGCAATGGTCAATAAATATACAAATATTCCGCTGCCATTTGTAACCAACGACCAAAAGTTATATAATTTAATTTAAAACAACCACTGGTGAAGCGAGTCTTGCCAAAGCCCGACGCACCCCATTTTTTTTTTATTAATTATTTTTATTTTATTTTATAATAATATGGACAAAATTCATTTGTTAAAATCTTGGGGTCACCAGAAAAATTAAGTAGGTGACAATTTCTACCTTTCTGACTACAGGAAACCACCACTGACAAGTGTCAATTTTTTTCTTCGTTAATTTCCACCAAATTTAGTGGGGCTCCAAATTTAGTTGGTGCTCTACTAACTTTAGCTAGGATGCCTAGTTGACCAAAATTTTGACTTCCCATAACTTTCACATACAAAATCGGATTGAGGTGCCATTTGCGATGTTGAAACTATTATGACGAGCTCTTCAATATGAATGTAGTTTCAATATGATCCAAGAACTTTTACTTTTGAGCTTTTCCTGAGGCCTCATTGACTTCTAAGTGTTTCTGGAGCCACCTAGATCATTAGGTCATGTTATGTGGTGTATAAGGATTTTACTATGTGTCATCAACATGGATGGGATGTTTCCTATCTAACTCCTCATCTAGGGTTCATGTCTCAGGTTTATTTTTGTACATATCGTGCTACTAGATCGTAAGATATATGTGAATTTAGGTATTCAACCTCCCAACATTTTTTTGAGTTTCTAAATTTATATATTCTAGTTGATTCTAGATCTCTCTTTGGACACCTTTTATCTCCACATGTAAATGATAATCAATGACTCTTGGACACTTTATAAACATTGTTTAGACACTTGATGAGGCATGGTATGACTCAAATCACTAGAGAACAATTTAGAAAATGACTAGGTAATTCCAAAATTAAACTACAAATGGGTTACTTGGGCTTCCATACCATTTCCATAACATAGTGGCTTCAAATAAAAACTTTGTTGAGAAGCATATCTATTTTAAATTCTCTATAATTAAAATATATGATGCATATGGTATAGATAAAAAAAACTTATAAATGAATACCCCAAGTTCCCCTGGAGACAACATCAAATGTTATTGTATCCAAATTTTTTTACAGGCTAGATCTAGAACAGAAAATGATTAAATCAAGTAAGAAAGATCTTGTTCGAATGATTAAGATGTGGGGAAAAACTTAATTAGCTATTTTAATTCCTCCATCTCATCTTAATGAAATTTTGTATCACTTTAAATATTTTTATTAGAAATATTTAATCAATCAATTAAAAAATGTTGCTGTATGCTTTCTTTTTGGTACGAAATTAATGGATCCTAAGCTATGGTAACAATGTACTTATAACGGTAAATAAATTAATATTTGTTTCATGTCCTTAACAATACTTTCACATTTGTAAAAAAAAAATTGAAATTTTTATGCAGTGGGAATCCTTAATTTAATAAGAATAAAACTGGAAATGATTCAAATGGTTAAATTATATTTTATTTTCTTTTATTGCTATTCTCAAGATATTGTTCGTGAATGAATATTGAATTTTTGAAGAGAATAGAAGAATTAGTTATAACCATATAACAAGATAAAGGAATCGAGGAACTATTTAGGATTTTTTTTATGAGAAAGGGTTTCCTACAATGAGAATGATCGTTGGAAAATCAAAGATTTTTACTTGTATATACTTATAAGATGAATTGAAAGATTGAATGAGCTAGAATTGAAAGATTGATGAATTGAGTATAATTTTATCATATTTAATAAGTGACTTTAAGGATGGATAATTTTTCTGGCATCTTAGGAACTATTTCTTAAGAGTGAATAAGAGGACAATTTAATTCATGGTCTATTTAAGCAATTATGCATTATTGTTGATTGTTTTCTATCTATATATTCTTGCAATTTGTCATTCTATCCATTTTTTTTATAGGAAATATTATGATATAGCTACTAATTTAATATTAGGAACATATTCAATATCATATCCATGCAAATTATTTTTACTAGATTAGAATTGAATATGCTACTTTGATTTATGTTGACAACAGTGAATTATTTGTTTATTAGGAACATATTCAATATCATATCTATGCAAATTATTTGTAGTGGATTAGAATTGAATATGCTACTTTGATTTATGTTGATGGTAGTGAATTATTTGTTTATTTTAGTAGCTATCTTATTCCCAAAAAAAAAAAACACTTTTTTAATGTTATATTAAGATTATGTATAGGTTATCATGGGATTTCATTTAAGTAATAAATTAGTTCAATATTTACGGTTTAGAAAAAAATCAATGAGAAACTCTCCTTTTGAGGAGAAATCTATTTAGTTGGTGGAAACTGGGCCACATACTAGTGGAGATTTCAATACCAAAAGAGGGAATAGTTGGGACCTACCATCTTGAAATTTTCCCTCTTATTGGGATGGGAAAACTTCTCCAATGGACATCTCATTTTAATACATTGGAAAAGGTGGGAAGTAATTCTTATAGACTTAGTTACCCCCATATGTACACATTTACTTAGTGATGAATGTGAAGAATCTTGAACCCTATTAGCTGTCCATATTGGATAAGGAAGAGGGGTAGTCTTTACCTTCCATAGAGGACTTAATATCATATTCCCGTGTAGAGTTATATGCAAACATAGTTTTGCAAAGGAGGTCCAAAATTAAAAGGTACAAACTATAGGATGTTTGGTAGATTAGGTTGAAAGGGAAACTTACAAGAAAATAAAATTGGTATTCCAAGGACAAGGTAGAGGAAAATTTTCTTCACTCCACTTAGTAAATATTGTTGATATCAAATTCCTCCCTAATCTGGAGCTGAGACACAAATTGGGTAATTAGATTATTTTTTCTCTATATTCATGCTTTTAGAATGGAAAATAATTAGCGGAATTAGCTTGTAGGGACATTTTAATGATGAGTAAATAATTGGTGTCTTAAAACCCACCAAAACTATTTTGCGGAACTAAATATATTTTTTTGTGTGTTCAAAAGAAATCTTGTTCATGTTAATCCCCTTGGCACTATTCTATACTTACATAATTTTCCAATGGCACAATAATCGCATTAAATAGATTTCATATGAAAAAATTATACCTCTTACAAGTTAAATTGTGTTGAGCACCATGGTATGAGAGGATGTCACATTAGTCCCATTACTCATGTATATGGGGCAAGCCATGTATGTACTTTCAAGAAGACTCTAGAAGGTAAAAAATTGTAAATGTAGTCAAGGATTTAGGGAGTCAAATGATAACCATAATTGGTGATCAAACTATGTTAAATATCAAGCCAGTAGGAGGAGTAAGGTTTCCATTCTACGTTATTGAATTTAAATCCATGGTTGATAAGAGAAACTAGGAATGGGAAGTTAGAGAGTGTAATAAAGGGAGTCGATGTTTTGTATTCAGGGTATTTTTAAAGGGTTCAGAAATTATTCCTATGTATAGTGTTACAGGTGACTATTCTAGTTTGAAAAATCATACATATATAATGTAAGAAAATATTGAATAAAAGATTTTTAATTTACTATTAAATGTAGTAATATTTCTTATCCATAATTTATTCATATATATTCTTTATAATATCTTTAATAGAGTATAGGAAAATGTTTAACCCAAGGAGGAAATAATTTTTTTTATTTTTTCAAAAATGCGTCAGTGACAAATTTCACCCCCAAATATTCCCTATTTGTCGTGCCTTATAGACCAATATCTCAAGTAAGTTGCCTTGAAGTGATACTTCATTTTTACTTGGATATTTCCATACTAGAGAAAAGAGAGAGTATAGTAGCCTCACCTTCTATCTGTTTTTTCACCCATAAGGGTTTCTCAAGGGAAATTTTGTGTCTTATGGATTCTATAAATATTTTTTTCTATTTTATATTAATCACATGTTAACTAATTTATTCATTTAAATATAAAAATAGTAAACAAAGAATTTATGATCTAAGGAAATTAACATTTATATTGAATATTTCTATACTTTATTAGATTTATTGTTATGAACTATCCTAGTGTTGTATGCATGACAATTTATAGATCATTAAGTCCAAAATTTGACAAAAGAATCCCAGTATTAGATAAGGCTCTTTCAGTTATACATGGGGGCTTCACTGGGGGAGAAATACCATACCACGTGCATTCATATTGGGGGATATACATTGAATAAAAGGTGACATAATATATTGAGCATACAATATGGGGTAAGTGGTTTTTATATTGGCAGGTATAAAAAATGGGGCTCAAAGTTAATGAAAAATATAAAGTGGTAAAATAAAAGTTTGTGAAAAAAACGATACCTACAATATCTAGTGAAATTAAGGGTTTTTTAAATTGGGAAGGTGTATTGAGTTCATTTTTTATGTGATTTTTAGAGGTATTTTTCAATATGTCGTCAAATTAAGGGTATTGTTTAGTATGTCACGAATGCATGTGATATGTCCAAGGTTCATTGAGTGAAGCCCCATGGATTTTTAGCTCAAAAAACCCATGGTTGAATTGGTTTACTAATGTTGAAAGACTTATATAGTTGAAAATTGATATGGGTTGAATATCTTCTTAGAAAATGTAGGACTGTTTGAGGGATCAAGGGGAACTATTTTCTCTTTTTTACCTCTCTTTTACTTCCATGCATCTTCTTAAAATTATAGCATCTTTATATGTAGGATTATTTTTTATTCAAAATACCTTGCTCTATATTTATCTTCCTTAACCATTTTTATTAATGGAATTTTAACCTTTATTTCTTTCCATTTATGAACAAGATGAGAGAAAACATAAGAATTCTTATATAAATTATTTCTTTTTTTTAGTTGTTCAAAATAATCTAATTCTTCTTCTTCATATTAAATAATGGCCTTTAAAAGTATCTTAGAAGAATGTATTCTATAGGTATAATTTTCACAAAAGTTGCTAAATTCATGAACACAACCATCATGATTACTGGAATGTCTTTTATTTGAATTTATTTAGTTCTTGATTTCCTCATTAACATCCACTTTTTCAATACTGGAAATTGTTGTTGATAAAAAGTTGTTCTTATCTCCCTTATGGGGTATTATTCAAGGAGGGTAATGGAGTTAGGGTTTGTGCTTTCCACCCTGATGATATCAATGCATTAAATGGATGGGTGGCATGACCATCCCCATGCAAGGAAGTAAATTTTGTTCACATGCCATGGACCACGATGTATAAAAGAGGAAGGATAGTTGGCGAGTCCAGAGGAGCAACTGAGGTGAGGGGAAACAAATTGAGGTTTCGTCTGATGCTCGAGAGAATAATGAGGATATTATAAATCGTTGGGTTCAAACATTGTGAGGAAATTAGCCTCCAAATTTCTTGGGCACAACATTAAGGATAATTGACATTACATAGGTTATGATAGAAAGTTGTTTGTTGAAGAAATTGGTGTTGGTTATGAGAGGCATGGGGATTTGGAAGATTGAATGGAGAAATAGATATTCACCCATAACATAAAAAGGCTTATTGGATGCTCCTATAATTACTATTACACAAGGTTCCTCTATATCATTTTATCATGGGTATTCAATAACCACCATGATTGAGGTATATTTGATTCCATACAACTATTTTCATACATTATTCATATGCACTCTATTTGTTTCTAGCACAGGTATAGTTGTGATATTTTATGGTTTAATGTAGTGTTGAGAGTGGATTTTCTTTGTATTTTCAGCTGCAGGGGTTGCCCCTATACAATGCTAGCTTTTATTTTCATTTTAATTTCCCTTACTTATATCAGAGTCAGCTTACTACTTGGTGGTGTATTTTATTGGTATTATGTTGGGATTTTCTCATTTTTTGTCCCTCAGCTTTAGTCGAAGTAAGGCTCAGACTTTGGTTCACTCTTATATCCAAACCTGTATTACTATCCCAACCTATGTGGAAATAAGGGGATTCATTCTATCAATTATTATGTAGCACCAAAAGATGAGAATTCAGTGTGGGTAGTGGCAGGGGAGGGTGGAGTATGCAAGGCTAAAACTAAGCTTAGGAGTATGTCGAAGAGGATGTTGAAACCTTTCATTTAGCCATTCCCCTATTGAAGGTGTTGGATATTATGCCAACAATTAGGGGATCTCCATGGTGTAAAGTCCCAAATAGACCCTACAATGTTTGTAATAGGAGTCCCATCTAGTTTGTAGGCCTAACTAGCATGATGTATGTGTGCTTTCTCTTGGCTATCAAATGAAGAGAAGTAAGCATGAAAGCAAGAGTGAAATTCTTGAGAGTGGGGGAAAATTCAACCCACGATTGATAACTTACATAACATAATACAAGAAACTAACAACAGGATAACAAGAAGGAGTATATCTAAATAAGGAGTGAGTAAGTTAAATCCGTCTAAGGTATGCAAAAATGAGAATGTACAAGAAGTTACTACAAATTAGATCAAAACAAATTACTAACATAGCATCGAATGAGAAAGAAAATATTCAAAGCCAACACATAAGATATAAATC
Source organism: Pinus taeda (assembly GCA_000404065.3). Taxonomy (NCBI): domain Eukaryota; kingdom Viridiplantae; phylum Streptophyta; class Pinopsida; order Pinales; family Pinaceae; genus Pinus; species Pinus taeda. The sequence continues at coordinate 150,603 of APFE031311946.1, read as the reverse complement.
ACATATGAGTTCGTGATTATATACCCAATATGTAGGTGCACATGCAACCACAGTAAAAGTACCAAGTAATAATTACAAATACCATAAAGATGCATGAGATTTGATGCATGTCTAGTATGATCACCAAAATCCATTAGTGGAGTGTAGACCACTCATACCATCTTTAAAGAGAAATCCTAGCCTCAGCAAAACTCACCCCAATATCAGCCAAGAGCAGTGTGCTTCTAGCTCCCTAAGCAAAAAATAACTATTTAATGCTAGCATAGCTCAAGTGCTAATATTCCCCTTCAATGAGGCATGAAGGTGCATTTATAAAAGTGGGGGTGAATTTTCACCTTCTTTATGACCTTTCAATGCCCCATGACTCTTAAACTTCTCTAGGACCTTTTAAAATTCCTCATGACCTTTGATGTTCTCTGACATTTTCCACAATTTTGATATTTTACGTTTAATATAAACATATTATATTTACAATATGACAAGACAAAATGTAATGAGATTTGACATATCATCTTGTAGGAAAGATATCAGACTTTAAGAAACTTATAAATGTCTTAATCACACCCTAGGGTCGGCTTGGCATTGAATTGACTATCCAATGATTGCCACTGATTGAGATCATGCATACATGAAGTGTTTATATGTGAATGCCAAGCAATTACCCCAAAAAAGTGATCCTAAGAACATGCAACCATTAATTAGGATGGAAGATGAACACACTTAACTATACTAATATAAGAAACCATTATCATAAATAAAATTGATCAATTAGAATAAGTGTTGAGAGGGCAGTTAGATTTCACAACCTTGAAAATTATGATTTCATTTCTATACCAAGGCCAATCCACCAACCGCATTCTTGGCTTATGCTTCAATGTAATATTATTCTACTCTCGCCATCTTGTCAATTTTTCGTTGGCTCAATATTCCTTTGTCATTGGTCATGGTGATCTCCTCAAATTTTCCCATTTTTGTGTTGTCCTTAGTGTAGGTTTTAACCTTGTATAGAAATTACCTACATAAAAATTCTAAAACACAGAAAATAAACAATGCGAGAGCATAACACATAAAACACATATACACAAATATTTTCCCCTGGATCCCAAAACTGGGACTACCAGTTTGATTTTTCCTTATGTTCCTTTCAATGTTACAATACATATTTATACATGTCGAAGCATCCAATACCATGGATCAAAAACCTTCGCGTCCAAAACCATGGACCAAAAAGCATCATGTCCGAAACCATGGATTGAAAACCATCGCGCCCAAAACCATGTGTGAAAATCATGCAAAAAGCCATAGGTAGGTCTGCCCAACCTATGATGGGTCCAAAAACAAAATTTTCTGGGGCGCTACCCTAGACCCCATAGAGGGGGGCTACCTACACCCTTCAAACCCCCTGTGACCCCCCCGCTACACAATTGGTGCAACAAAGTGGGGGTTTCGTC
>APFE031311946.1:81251-149132 GCA_000404065.3 Pinus taeda | reverse complement strand
ACAAGAGAGCTTAGTCATTTATCTAGCCCTGCAATGCCCATTGTTTCTCTACACCAAGAGAACTTCTCAGAGCTCATAAATTTTGTCAATACATCTATAGTATTCTTCAAAGTGTCCACCTTTAGCAGCAACACCTTTTTTTCTTCTATCATATCCCTCGAAAAGTGATACTGAACATCAATGTGCTTTTTCTTTGAATGATATGTAGGGTTCTTTGCCAAGAAAATTGCACTTTGGCTGTCACAATCTATCCTTATAGCTCCATGTACTAACTCCATACTTGAACACAATCTCTGCAACCAAACTGCTTCCTTGCTTGAACGAGTGGCTGCCATGTATTCTGCCTCTGTAGTTGATAGCGCCACTGCAAATTGTTTCTTACTTATCAAACTGATTGCACCTCCAAATAGGTTAAAAACATACCAACTTGTAGATCTCCTTTGATCTAGACTTCCAGCATAGTCTGCATCAACAAAGCCACGAATATCCAACACTTTGTCCAATCCTACTCTTCCTTGGTAGCACAAACCATAATCACTAGTGCCACGCAAATACCGGAAAGCCCGCTTCACTGCAGTCCAATGACCCTTTCCTAGTTTTGACATAAACCTACTCAATACTCCCACTGCATGTGAAATGTCTTCTCTAGTATAGACCATTGCATATATCGGGCTACTGACTGCACTTGCGCATGGAATACGAGACATGTCCTCTTCCACTTCTTATGTCTTGGGACACTATTCAGTAGATAACTTTACACCTACAGTAATAGGAACCTTCACCGATTTACTATCCTGCAAATTAAATCTCTGCATTGTTGTCTCTACATACTTCCCCTGGTTTAACCAGAGCTTCCTCTTTGCCCTATCTCTTTTAATTTCTATGCCCAAAATATAGTTTGCAGCACCAATATCTTTCATGTCGAATTTGGAGGACAGTTGGGTCTTCAAATCCTAGATAATTTCTTTGTCATTTCCAACCAACAACATATCATCCTCATAGAAGACCAGATAAATAACACAGTCATCAATTAATTTAAAATACACACAATGACCTGCTTTGCTTCTAGTGAAGCCAAGTCCTGATATAAATGTATCAAATTTCTGAGACCACATCCTTAGTGATTGTTTTAACCCATACAGAGACTTCTTTAAGTTGCATACGAGTTCTTTCTTACCCTTTACCGCAAAACCTTAAGGTTGCATCATGTAGATCTCCTCTTCCAGATCCCCGTGAAGAGATGATGTCTTCACATCCATCTGTTCTACCTCAAAATAAAAAGCAGCAACAACAGATAAAAGAAATCTAATAGAAGTTACCTTAGCAACAAGAGAAAAAATATCACCCAAAACAATTCCTAGCACCTGGGAATAATTTTTTTCTACCAACCGAGATTTGTATTTCTCCACCTTTCCTTTTGCATTTGTCTTCTTCTTGAACACCCATTTGTTTCCAATGGGTTTCCTTCCAGCCGGAAACTCCACCAAATCAGAAGCCTTATTTGTTTGAAAGATGCCATTTCATCAACCATGGCCTCTTTACAGAATTTTCCATCCTTTGAATCTATTTCTTCCTTCATAGTTCTACGATCATCTTCAGTAATAAATAAAGAAAAAATTGAACAAAAAGCAAATGGACTATACCTTTCTGCCTTCCTTCTTTCTCGAACTAATCTTCTCACACCTGGAGTTTTTGGCTCTTGATCTTCTGATTCCTTCTCTATTGTAGAGTCTGATTCTTCCTCCTTTAGCTTAGACTCTATCTTCTCAAGTTCCTTTGGTTGGACTTCATGTTTAGTAACATCTTTCATGTCTCTGAACACCACATCTCAGTTGTACACAACCTTCCTTGTTACGAGGTTCCAAATCTTATAACCATTTAAACCATCCTTATACCCAATAAATATGCACTTTTTAGATTTAATATCAAACTTGGTTCTTTTCTCCTTTGGAACATGTACATATGCATCACATCCAAATACCCTTAGATGTGAAAGAGAAGGTTTCTTACCAGTCAATACCTCTTGTGGATTCTTATCTTCCAATCCTAATGAAGGTGATCTGTTGACTAGGTAACATGTAGTCTCCATTGCCTTTGCCCAAAATTCTTGTCCTAACCTGGCACCATTGAGCATGCTTCTTGCCCTTTCCATCAATGTCTTGTTCATTCTTTTTGCAACTCCACTTTTCTAAGGTGTATATGGAGTAGTCCTCTGCCGTGCTATACCACACTTCTTATGGAATTCTTCAAATTCCTTACTGCAAAAATCTCCACCATTATCTGTCCTCAGCATTTTTATCTTCTTCTCTATCTAGTTTTCCACCAGAGCCTTAAATTCTTTAAACCTGTCAAAGACTTCAGATTTCTTCTTAAGGAAATATATCCATGTATTCCTTGAGAAGTCATCTATAAATGATACATAGTACACAGACTTACCCAGTGATGGAACCTGCACAGGTCCAAACACATCACTGTGCACAAGCTCTAATATATGTTTCGTCCTCTTACCACCAGAGGGGAAACTCACCCGATTCTGCTTCCCATATACACAATTTTCACAGGAAATCAAAATCCAGAGAGCTATTACACATACCTTCTACCATACCTTTACCATGAAGTATTCGAAGGCCCTTCTCTCTAATATGTCCAAGCCTTTGATGCCACAACATGGTCTTCTCTCCAGAGACCACTAGATTTTTTGCTCCACTTTCAGGAACCACAGAATTGTTGCACCTGTCAATAACAGTGCTACCTTGGAGCTTGTACAAAGTTCCAATCTGAACTCCCCGCATCAATACCAGCGCTCCCTGAACCATTTTTTAGGTATCCTTATCAAACACTACTTTTACACCTGCAACATCCAACTTGCTTATGAAAATCATATTTTTGGCCAATGTAGGAATATGCAGAACACCTGGGAGTGTTCTAACCCTTCCACCTTGCAACTTCAACTTTACTTTTCCGCAACCAATGATTCTAGCCTTCCTGTCATCCCCCGGGAATACATCACCACCATCATATTTCTTATACTCGCATAACCACTCTCTATGGAGAGTGAAGTGAAAGGATGCACCTGAGTCAATCAACCATGCCTCATGATCTACATGTGTACTTGAAGAAGCCACGTACACATCCCCACCTTCATCTGAGGTGGTTTTCGCCTCTGCAGAAGGAGCATCATCATATCCCTTTCTTTTGTCAGGAGCTTTAGATTTACAATCCCTTTTGTAGTGCCCTTCCTTTCTACATTTCCAGAACACCACCTTTACAGGTTTTCCTAGAGATTTATATCTCCCTCTAGATTTAAGCCTCCCACTCAATTACTTATTTCTATTTATGTTCTGGGACCATCCTCGTACAGACAAGGCATCACCATTCTAGCTCTCCATATTTTTCCATCTCATTTCCTCTGTCAACAAGGATGATACTATTTAATCAAACTGCAAGGCAGTTGCATTGCTACCTATCGCAATAACTAGACTATCCCATGAATCTAGTAGATAACACAACAAAATAATGCACTTATCTTAATCTAAAATTTTAACATCAATAGATAATAACTGACTTACAACATTTTTAAATGTGTTTACATGTTCTGTCACTGAGTCTCCATCTTTCATCCTCAGGTTATAAAAAAAAAATTGTAGGAAAAGTTTATTCACTAGAGACTTAGATTGGTACAAAGTCCCTAACTTGTCCCACAAAGCCTTCGTCGTAGCTTCCCCTGATACATTCAGCAATACTGAATCTGAGACACACAATTGTATTGTGCTCTTAGCTTTTCGATCCAACTTCTTCCATTATTCATTGGACACTTTAGATCCACTGCAACCCACTGATCTTTATCCACCAACAGATCCTCCATCTTGAGTTTCCATAACTCAAAACTTTGACCAGTAAATTTCTCGATCTCTATCTTTCCATTTCTCGCCATCTTTTTTCACCACCAAAATCAATCCCTCAGATCTCCCACTAAACAGGGTGTACCACAGGCCCGATCTAAACCCCTCAGCAACAAAGGCGTCCCCTTGAAGCCAAAACAAATCTAATACCAAATGTAGGTTTTAACGTTGTAGAGAAATTACCTACATACGAATTCTAAAACACATAAAATAAAAAATGTGAGAGCATAACACATAAAACACGTATACACGGAGATTTTCCCCTGGTTCCCAAAACCAGACTACCAATTTGATTTTTCATTATGTTCCTTTCAATGTTACAATACATATTTATACATGCCGAAGCATCCAACACCATGGACCGAAAACCATCGCATCTAAAACCATGGACCGAAAACCATCGCGTTAAAAACCGTGTACGAAAATCATGCACAAAACCATAGGTAGGTTCCCCCAACCTATTATAGGGTCCAAAAACAAAATTTTATGGGGTGTTGCCATGGACCCCATAGAGGGGGGCTACCTACACCCCTCAAACCCCCTGTGACCCCCCGCTATGCAATTGACACAACGAACCCCCCATTTAACTATGTGGGTTAGTCGTGGAAAGCATATAACAGAACCCAACACTTAATAACATCATTTCCATGCTCCTATTCTATTCATATATTTTTATGATAAAAAACATTGTACTAGGGAATTGTCACACTTGATAGAGGCATGGTTTTGAGATTTGGTGCGTTTGGATTTAATATAACTAAATGGATCACCTAAGATAATAGAGTCCATGACTGCACTAACCATGGGCTTCAGGACATGTAGGTCACATTCGGGGCTATTGCTATCACCTAAAATATCATCACCTAGCCATTTCTAACTAGGTGGATCGAACTACACCATGTAGGATTAATTTTACCATAGTAAAATCATTTTCCTCGTAGGAAATAATTTAGTAAACCATTTTTTTAATATTATTTCCATTTTGAATAATAATAAAAATCCATGAGAAAAATTGAATAAATCATATTATTTAATTAATTTCTCTAAAATAATATTATATAATTATTAATCATTATTTGATATTATTTCTTAACAATTTGAATCAATCACCTTGGAATATTGAATAAATCACTATTTATTTATTTATCTTTAATCTTGTTTTTGAAATAATAGCTAAACCATTATTTAATAATTATTTCAAATTCACACTTTTCTTAATCCTTGCAAAGTGATTAATAAATCATTTTATTTGTTAATTACTTTTACCATTTTCTAAATAAGGATATCTGACCATTTTGAATATCTTTTCCCTCTCTAAAAAATATAATAAAGTATTCCTAACAATCAGATATTTATTTCATAAATAATATTTTATTATTTATAACCTAGCTCAATAGTTTCTTCTAAATAAGAGGGCTTTCAATTCATTCTTCACCATGATCACTATCATCGTCACCACTATCATCTCATGCCATTTGAGCTCCCACTTGAGTTCTTTGTTTTGGGTTTTCTACATATTGAGAGAGAGAAACAGATCACTCAAGAATAAGGACATCAAAGGGCCCATCCCACGGAGGGGCATTTACAAACCCATGTTGTAAATGTTCTTCACTAGGTGTTATTAATAAAAAAAAAAATCATTTAAAGTCTTGTTCTATTGGATTATTGCATCAGTTATTTCTTGTTGTTTTATGTTTTGGATTGCATATGATCTCTTTGATGTAGGTTTTTCTTCTTGTTCCATTGCAAATCTGAAGTGTAAACAACCATATATTATTGTTAGGGTCACTTATCACAAGTGAATTAAGTGAAGTGTTTTGGTACACCTTTTTGAAATCTTTACACTAACAAATGGAAAATACATCGGTGTAGTAATTCAAATCCTTGGTGACTGTCATGTCAGTGGTTTTTAGTATTTTCTCCAACTATTTTGAGCCTCAATTTTTACTTTTAGATCTCCTTTCTATTTCTGGAATTTTTGTTTGGATTATGTTGGTTTTTAGTAGGTCCTAAGAACCAGCTGAGTAGGAGACAACAAAATCTAGGCGAGATCTGCCAACCAAGAGTCCCAGGAGAAAAATGAATTTTTTGGCCCCTTTTTTGCATTCTGGAACAAACTTTTTGGCAAATTTTCCACATTCTAATGCATTTTTCAAGTCAGAATCTGCATTATGCAATTTTTCAGAATTTTTTTTAAGAATTTTTTAGATTGGTCAACTATGTTGAATGTGTATTGGGAATGGTTTTTGTTAGTTCTATTGTCAACCCTAGGCCTATATTATCTTAATGATTTATCATTGAGGAATAAAAGGGGCCCCTAGGGTTTAGAGTACACCTCTACCCTTTAGGAACAAATTTGTTGAGTTGAGGAGCCTAGGGTACAACACTTTTAGCCTCTGATTACTAGGTTATATTTCCACTATTTTACAGCCTTATTGGACAGGTTTCTTTATCCTTTGAATCCCTTTAGAATTTATCATTTCCTTCCCCTTTAGCATCCCCTTTAGCATCCTAGGTTTTTAGATCTTCTTGCCTTCCCTTTGCAACATTTTTCACCTCTTATTTTTGTTATTTTACTGCACCATTTACAATAGATTTGTGCCTTTAGATCCGTGTCCCTTATGTTAGAGTCGGCATCTTCATCCCTCCGTCAGAGATCAAATCCTCTTGTTGCATTGCATATTAGGTGTCCCACCAAGTCATCTGCATTCCATTAGGCGCATGGATCATCTGATGGTAGTGGCTTTCCTACAGTTTCCCTCATGTCATTTACCTGCAGGTTCATGTTTTTTCATTCAAAAGCATATAAAGTCTTTTTTTTGTCTTAAAGGTTGCAAAAGTCTTTTTAGGGTTTCATTGTCATTTAGATCTAGGGATTCATTAGGGTTTCATCAAAAAGTGTTTTAATATGTCCAATAATACCCAACAGGCACATGAGGAGGTTCCAACATCAATAAAATTCATCATCAAGTGTTCAGAGATGTGTCTTTCCTCAAAACAGAGTATTATTGTTTTTATTGTACAAAAATCATGGAATTTTATTTTCTTCATATGTAAATTACTTCCCCTACAACCCTGGTCACTTTCCCTAGCCCCCGTAGCTCCAACACCTGCAAAAAAAGCAAAGCATAGGTCATTTTGTTCATCACAAAGCTCAAATGAAGTGAAAAAGTCAAAAAACAGAGTTTAAAAAATAAAGTCATTTTCAAAACATTATGAAAGTGGGTTTTATCAATCAAAAATTTAAAAGCTCCATGTATAAGTCATGTCCCCAAATGTTTAAATTTTATTTGCACCCCAAGACAAACTGGAAACAAGGCAAAATTGTTGTGGTGAGCAAGTGAGAAAATTTGGTGAACATCGCTCCAAGTCACTGGGTGCAGCGCACTGGGCAGGTGGCGCGGCGCACATAATTGGTGCACTGCACTGGGCTTCAAACTCCAGTTCAATTTTGCACAAGCGTAGCACATACATTGGGCACAGCGCATTGGGTTGGATGCACGATGCACATAGCCAGAAAGCCCGAAAACTGCCAAATTTGCTCCAAATCGCCCGATGCACGATGCACACAGCCAGAAAGCCCGAAAACTGCCAAATTTGCTCCAAATCGCCCGAAACTTGTGGATCATCACTTGTTCAAGTAGGTTGATCCTCTGTCACTACTCTGCATCCAAATTTGGTGGTTGTTTTATGGTGTTTGTTGTATGGTGAGTGTTTAAAGGAAACCAAACCCTATCTTTTGAAATTTCTCAAAGAAAATTGCTGCCTAGGGTTGGTATTGACTATTTTGCTACCAATTTTATCCTTTTATTCCCTCATCACTCCCTTACTCCATATTTCCCTTGTTTTCCCTATTCCCTAAAGTCACATACCCCTAAATTTACTAATCCCATACCCCAATTCACATTTCCTAAAATCCCAAACACAAAATCCCAAACCCTAGTCCTATACAAAAAACTCCTAAATCATTCCCTAATTCCCTATTCCCCAATTAAACCCTACCCCAACAGTCCCTAAATCCCTCACTATTTTCCCCCCTCACAGTCCCTCATACCACTATTTCCCTTGGTAGCAAAAGTCAAAAACATCACAATCACCTACTTCTCATCAAGGCAGCTCCAAGACAGTTTATCCACTAGCAGAGATGGCATCTGATCCTTCATGTGATTATGAAGAGGAGACCCACAATGATTCACCAACAGAGGTACATGCACCCAGGAGGCCTCATAGAGGTGGCAAATATATTCGAGAAGAACCAACCACTCTTGCTGAATTACAACCCTGTCCACTTTCCATCTCTTGTTTCCAACACCAATCCTGCTATGAATTTTGTGAGAAGGCTGCTAGCATTCAGTTTCACCATGAGTTGCCCCGCTTATTTGTACTGCATTTACATGATGGTCAAGGCACTCTAGCTAGTGTCACTTTCACATTAACACCAGAATCCATTTCACTAGCAACCAGTATTCCCAACATTGGAGAGCAATGGAACAAGAGGCAGCAAATTGACCGGCAGCATTATGAACCATACATCAAACTCGGCTTTTTGAGACAACTCAAGAGAGTGTTTCCTTTTCGGTACCTCAAAGATGAATATGCTCCTTTAATGAAATTGATCGTGAAGTATTTCAGCTGTGAGGGCTGATTCTCCTGTTTATATGCATATCATATCAGGCTGCTGATGCATTTTACCCAGGTACAGATGATGAACATCCCTTACTTCATGTGCCGAAATATCGAAAGGATGACCACTCTAGTGCAGCACAAAACTCCACAACAGCAGTTCAATAGTATTTACCATTTTGCTCTCATCAAAATTGTGGTCATCCATGAACTTGGCTTACAGGGCATCACTTGGGAAGACTTCATCTCTCGTGAGTTTTTCACAGCTCCTCGGGGACCTTTAGAGGCTTTTCATGAGACCAATGGACCTTCTTATGAGCATGAGGGTCATGAGACACAGGCTGCCAGTATGTCGGTGTTTATCACTTACCAGAAGGGCACTAGGAAGTTGTTCGCAGTAGCAAAGCGAGTATTATCTCCACCTGGGGTGGAAGGGGTCTCGCTTTCGTCATCAGCACCACAGGTTTAGGAAAAATGCAAGAGGCCAATGTAGGATGAGGGGCCTTCAGGTGAGTGGGACTTTATTCTTATTGAGGATGATGATATAGATATGGGCCCGTAAAACACAATTCTCAAATAAATCATCTAAGAGCAGCAGACAGACATCAAGGCCTTGTCCCTCAACTTGGAGAGGGCTGAGTGGATCATAAAATACTTGGAGCAAAGGAATAAGCAACTTGAAGATCAGCAGATGATCATGGAATTGCAAAACATTTGGGAGAATCGCCAAGCTGCTCAAAGGAGGAGGGTGGAGTTCACTTCACTTGAGCAAGAGATCAATGCCAGTCAGGAGTCTTGGCTTGAGAGAGTCAATATTTAGTTAGAGAGATTGTTGGAGAAGGCCAACAAGGAGAAAAACTTTTTAAGACACGTGGCTTTTCATTATATGGCAAGGAACAAAGTTTGCAAAGCAAGAATAAGGAATTTAAAGGCAAAATTGAAGAGGGCATCAAAGAGGTGAAAGGAGCATGATAGAATTCAGATATTGGTTGAGGCTTCCTTAGCCCAACATAGCTCTTGATAGAGAAGACTCAACCCAAATTTCAAAAAATTTGGAGCACTTTTTTCATTTTTGAAATTTTTTGGCACAAAAACAGGAATTTCTGCCCTATGTGCCACGCCACGTGGTGCTAGCTTTTTCTAGGAGCCTCTAAATCACAAAAACGCAACATTTCTAGATTTGGCATGAAGAATTATGCTTCCCTACCTATGACCAAGGAGTTTGGGCAGGTTTTGAGCCCTCAAAAAGGTCAAAAACACTCAAAAAATGACCTTACTACCCCTATTTTGACACACAGGAAGTAGTTTTGGGAGTTTTGATTTTTGACAGGGCAAATGGAGGCCAAATTGAAAAATTTCACTTGGGTTGGAAAGTGGATAGGTAGACCTTTCTAAAAATTATACTTGGAGCTAATTTGGACATCAGGAAGGCCACCAAAGGTGGGTCCAAACAGGAACGGTGCATAGAGAATCAGGCGTGGTGCATAGAGGAAATTTTGCCAGTTTGACCAAGTATTGCTCTATTTTTCGCCTAGTTTTGGCCAGTTTGATTTTTTCACTTTCTTAATGTCAAATTGTGATGTAATTTCATGTACATTGACGGAGCATGATGTAAATATGTTAAATTTTCACTTGGTTAGGTAGATTCATCAGTTAAAGAGTTGTTTGAAATTGAATGAATCAGTTCCCTTATTTCTAGAGGCACGCTGTTTCATTACCTGATTTCTAGTTCCTAGTTTAGAATTAGTTGGAACAACTCCTAAACATGTGAGCTAGACCCCTAGAGGCTAGGATGAGCTATGCTTTGTCTATATTATGTGTTTTATCAGTCATTAGCATGGTTGGACTCTTGAGAAAGTAAGGAGCTTCATTGTAAACTCATATCAGCATTTTTGCTAAGGAATTGGGACCAGGGTTTGCAGTACTCTTTGGGATCCCTGTGGCATTTGTTTTGGTACAGTGCTTTCTTATGTCTTTGTGAATTTATTCATGTGTTATGTATATAATTTCTCTCTTATTTCTTCTCAGCTAAATCAAACAAGAGTGTAAGTAGAATACATTGAAATTGCAGTGCTCTACTTGAAGTTTCCTTTAGTTTCTGATGTCTTCAACTGTTTGGAGAGGATCCATGGCTTCTCTTGCCCTCTTCAACTCCTCCTCCATCTGATCCATCCATCTCACTTGATTTAGAGTGCCAAATACAGTTGCCTACCTTGCCCCATTAAGATCCCTACAAGACTGAACCTCATTCCCTGCACCCAAGATCTACCTTTCCCTTAGAGCCCACAAAAACATCAATTTATTCAATCAAACTCCTTTGTACCTATACATAGCCTAAGATAAATAGCTATATCAGTTGATCTCAAGCTCTTAGTGATCATAATTCGCTGAGATTGACCCGGAGAGAGCCCTCTCCTAACCTGGTAGGGCTAGCTACGAGGCTGAGCGTGGTTTGATGTTGGCCTTGGATCTTACCTTTTCAGCCTGAGGTAAATCTAGGCACTAACATAGTGGTGACCATACTGGGGAAGCAATTATTTTTTTGTTAGTATTTCTTCATTTTTAAACTACAGACGAAGTCTGAAGATTAGCCAGGTAGCCTTCGGAATGCTTTTGCTTTGCATTAGCGCAAGTAGATAAATGCTACTTTAGTCAATCTCTGGTATAGTCTTATTAACGGAAAATCTATCCTGCAAATCACCCTAGTACATCTGATGATTCTGAGCTTTTGGATGATAATCCTAGGATTTGATAGGCTGAAAAATTTGCTAATGTCCATTTGATCTCTTAGAAATAATAGCACACTGGCTTCCAAAAGATATACCAGAGCCAATCCAGATCCAAATCCTCCTCCTGTATACGAGAATCCCAATCTTATTCCAAGAATCCTTCATCAAGAGAGTTTCGAGATTCCCATGTTCAAATCTCGTTCATGTCTTGTGATTTTTGAGTATCTTAAAGAGCTTGATTTTGATGAACAGTTTGATTTGTCATTGTTTGAAACCAAATCCGAAAGTGTTGCTATACTGTGGTCCTGAATCCAGAATTTGTTGCAGCTCTTGAAACTGAAAGGGATAATAAGTCCATTGATGATTATATCTTGAAATAGCTCCAGAATTCAATTGTGGCTTCAAATATCGTTGATTTCCTAGAAACTGCATCTGCAACCCTTGGATCTTCCGCAATTGCATCTAGCTCAAGGATTCCCACCGAATCACCTTCCATTCCCACCATCCACGTGTAGCCTATTGACTCAGACCAAAATTCTACAGTAGTATCACGTCCGTATATTCCTTCTACTCCTCAAACTTCCAGAATTGCTTCACCTTCGCACACACCTCCTCATACACCCCATACATCAGTTGCACCCACTCCCCCAACATCCCCAAGACCGAATCCACCAAGAGCAATGGTTGCTCATTTTGCACCCCTTGTGCTACCTCAGAACTTGGATGACATGCCCTCCGATTATCAAAGAAAAATTCCTTTGTTTGATGACACTCCTCACAGTTTTACAGCTCAGCAACATGTGGACAAAATGACAGATTTCTTCAACCTTCATGAGATTGATACAGAAAATGTGACAATGAGATTGTTTGTAAAAACATTTGGTGGTGAAGTTAGGAAATGATTCAGAGCTTTGCCGGTTGCAAGTATCACTACATTGGCCAATCTGCAGAGATAGTTCTTAGATTGCTGGGAAGTCAAGAAAAATCCTCTTTATATCCTTTCTGAATATGAGCACATCAAGCGGAATGTTGGTGAGTCTGTCGAAGATTATTGTATTCGTTTCAACTCTGTTTACAACACAATTCCTAATCATATAAAGCCACCTATGGGGCTGGTGTTGATTAAGTTTCCAAATGGTTTTGACACTGATATGGCCTATCAATTAAGAGAGAGAGATCCGGCCACGTTGGAAGACATGCAGAAGATTGTAGTCAAGGTTGAAGCAAATTTGCTTGCCAAGAGAGCTAGAGCAAGGGCTGAAAAGAAATTCATAATAAAGGAAGTGCCTTCCTCTTCAGATCAAGTGCTTCGGAAGGTGGAACAAATTCTTGAGAGAATGAAAATTGACAAGCCTGAACCCCAAGTTAGAAATCCTAACTTTTGTGGTCAGCAGCAGCCACAATATAGAATCAAACAAAGAGAGCAACGAGCCCAAGATCAAGTAGTGCAGCAGCCGGTGCAGACACCTCTACAACATAATTTTGTACATGGTCTAGAATTTGATGAAGAGGAGAATGTGATTGGAGAAGAAAATCATTTCTTTATGCCCGATGATATGCCAATTTTCATCACTAAGGATGAGGAGTACTCCGAGAATTCAACTGAACAAAGAGATGAAAATTTCATTTTGGCAAATGAAACTGTTCTTGAGGAAGAGTCTGATGAGTACCAAAGAGGATACATGAATGCTTTGTCGGCTCAGCAACGACGATATTCACTCCGAAATAGAGATGTGCCCATAAACCCAATTCAGAAAAGAAAGGAGGCAACAATGCAAAAGAATGATCCTCCTAATGTGTTGAAAAAGGGAAAAGAGACACCTGATCCTACCACCAGCAAAACGCCATCAACATGTGAACGATCTAATCAGCCAAGTATGTCAAAGGAGAAAAGTGAAAAGAAGGATGTTTCAGTGAAAGAGGTAGAAAACGTTTCAGTTTTTAACTTAGAAAATGAAATCGCTAAGTTAAAAATATCCATTCCTTTGACTGAGTTGATGAAGAACAACAATTATAAAGGTCATGTGTCCAAAATTTTGAATTTAGATCCATCATCTGATATGGTGAATGTGGAGGATGACAGTCCCAAGTTGATTTTTGGTCCAACATTGGAAGGTCAGCCTCAAGATGGTGATGTAGCTCCTTTCTACATCAATCTCAGGGTGCATGATTTTGTGTTGCATAATGCTATGTTTGATTACGGAGCCTCTCATAATCTCATGCCTAAGGCCATCATGGAGAAATTGGGACTGGACATCATGAGAAAATATCATGACCTTTACACTTTTGATTCCGATAGAGTGAAGTGCATTGGTCTTATCAAGGATTTGGTGGTCAATTTGGATCAGATTCTGGCCAAAAATGTTTTGATGGATGTAGTCGTAGCGGATATACCTCCCAGATTTGGCATGCTTCTTTCCAGATCTTGGGGAGAAAAGATTAAAGGGACAATGTAGCTTGATTTCTCCTATGCTACCATTCCCGTGTTCGGTCAGATGAGGATACCGGGAACAAAAGATGAAGTACATGATCACTAGCAAGGAGAAGCCGGTAAATCATACAATCAACTATGTACATACTGATTTAGAATCATTTTTTTTGTATTTAGATAGCTTTAATGATGTAAATAGCCAAGTAGTTGAGGTAGAAGACATTCCCAAGATCTCTGAAAATTTCAGAGAAGTTTTGAAGCAAGAAAGGAAAACCGCTAAGAAATCACCCTTTCGACAGCAGCAACATAATGATGGACAACAAACAGAACAAACAGAGTTTCAGCATTTGGAAGAAGATGAAACAGGCCTATGGATCATGGATTTTTATGGTGCGGTAGGAAGGGAAGGTGCTAGAATTGGAATTTGGATATGCAGCCCTATTTTTGCCCCAAACAAAGTGCCAAGCAATGTAAGAGTCTGCTCTTATAAACTAGCTTTTGATTGTTCAAATAATGAGGCTCAGTATGAGGCTTTAATTGCTGGTTTGAAAATTCTTAGAAAGTTGAATGCCAAAAGGATTTCAGTGTATGGTGACTTCGAGCTGGTTATCAGGCAAGTGAAAGGGGAATACCAAGCAAAACATCCTAGAATGCGGGCCTACCAAAATGCGGTGCTTGATATTTTGAGAGTATTTTTAGATTATACTTTAACTTGTGTTCCTCGTACTCAAAATATCATTGCGGATTCGCTTGCAACAACAACAATTAATTTGAAAGTTCCAATGAACTCAAACAACAAGTTTGAGATTCACGTGAAACACTGCCCAGCTGTCCCGGACAATCAAAGGTATTGGCAAGTGTTTCAAGATGATGATGAGATAGATGAATTTCTGCAAAACAAAGGTAAATTCAAAGACACTTCTATTGATGTGGAGTATGATAACGGTGATGCGGATATGGAAGTCAATCAAATGGAATCTTTACAGCTCAAAGACAACATCATTCCTAAAAGTCTAATCCCTTTAGAGGAGCTATTCAATCATGACGATGTGGCTAGAAAACCAAGCTTGCAGTCAACTGAGAAAGGAGTTGAGGACATGAACATCAGATCAACTGAAAATCCCAAGATGGTAAAATTATCGAAGGCATTGCCTCCACAGGTAAAAGCAAAGTATATCAGTTTTTTATCTTCTTTTACTGATGTTTTCACTTGGGATTATTTAGATTTGAAGTCATATGATACAAGTATCATTCAGCATGTCATCCCGCTCAAGCCTAATCAAAAGCCCTTTCGTCAAAAGCTAAGGAGAATAAATCCAAAGTTGCTGCCCTCAATTGAGAAGGAAGTGAATCGGTTGTATAAAGCTGGTATGATAGTCCCCATAAGGTTTTCAGATTGGATTTGAAACTTGGTGCCCATGCGCAAGAAAACGAGTGAGATTCAGCTACGTATTGATTTTAGAAATATGAAAAAAGTTTCTTTGAAGGACAACTATCCATTGCCCAAGATGGATCACATACTTCAGTGAGTAGTTGGAGCATCCAGGATGTCGCTACTCGATGGTTATTTGGGTTATAACCAAATTCTGGTCCATGAGGATGATCGAGACAAGATAGTGTTCACCACTCCATGGGGAACCTTTCACTATGTAAAGATGCCTTTTGGATTGAAAGATGCTGGTGCAACCTTTCAGCAGGTGATGGATATCACATTTGCTAATGAAAAAGATGTTTTTCTAGTTGTTTATCTTGATAGCTTAACTGTTTTCTCTAATTCAGATGAAGATCACCTTTATCACTTAAAGATTGTGTTTCAGTGGTGTAGGAAGTATGGCATCTCTCTCAATCCAAAGAAAAGTTTGTTCGCTATGGATGAAGGCAGGCTTCTTGGGCACATCATCTCAAAGGAGGCATCTGTATTGATCTAGCTCAGGTGGAGGCCATTCAAAATATTGATTTTCCATGAAGTAAGAAAGAAATCCAATCCTTCAATGGTAAAAAAATTTACGTCGCTTTGTGCCCAATCTTGCAGAACACTTAAGGGAAATCACAAATATGCTCAAAAAGGATAGTGCAGTAAGGTGGACTGAGGAAGCGGTTAAGTCCTTCAATTTGGTAAAATTAGCTCTTTCTTCAGCTCTGGTTTTGATCAGCCCAAACTATACTCAGGATTTTATTTTGTTTTCATTTGTCTCGGATCATACTATGATAGTGGTCTTGATGCAAAAAAGAGACCAGCCTCAAGAAGCCAATCGCTTTTTTCAGAAGAACCATAAGGGATGTGGCATTGAAGTACAATATTATTGAAAAGTAGGTCCTTGCTTTGGTAAAGGAATTGAAAGATTTTCCGGTTTATATTTTGTATTCTCACATCCTTGCTTATGTCCCTAACGCTGCTGTTAAGGATGTCCTAGTGCAAACAGATCCGGAGGGGAGAAGAGGCAAATGGATTGCTGCCTTGTTGGAGTATGACGTGGAAATCAAACCGACAAAGCTCATTAAAGGACAGGGGCTAGCTAAATTAATGGCTGAGTTAAATCTACATGTCCTAGACATTAATCTAATTGCTGCTATGTCCAAGGAAGATGAAGAGAATCGGTCCGCTCAGGTATCTAAAATTTTCCTTCTTTCTCCTTGGTATTCAGACATTGTTTATGTACTCCAAAATCTTTCATCACCACCTGGAATGGCTAAGAGAAAGAGTAGGACACTGAAATTGAAAGCTGCAAAATTTTGTATCATGAATGGTGCACTTTATTGGAAAGACCTCGGTGCTATCTTGTTAAATTGTTTAGTGGAAGAAGAAGCGAAACAGGTGATGGAGGAGTTTCACAAAGGAGATTTCGGAGGCCATCCTTTCTGGAAGACAAAGGCCAATAAAATCTTGAGAGCTAGGTATTATTGGCCAACTCTTTTTGCTGATGTGTACAAAACAGTGGCCAGCTACCATGAATGTTAGATTTTTCAAGTTAAGAGGAAGTTGCAGCCTTTACCGCTCAAGCCCATTGAAGTAAGTGCTCCATTTCAGCAGTGGGGTTTGGATTTCATCGGTGAAATTCATCCTTCTTCTTCAGCACATCATAAGTGGATCCTCACAGTGACAGACTATTTCACCAAATGGATTGAGGTGATTCCTTCAAGGCAGGCCACTGATTCGGTAATTATCTCCTTTCTTGAAAACAACATTTTGTCTCATTTTGGCTATCCCAATAAGTTGATCACTGACAATGCAGTAGCCTTTAAATCCAAAATAATGATTGATTTTGTCATAAGTATCAAATCACTTTGGGGCATTCGACTGCTTATTATCCATAGGGCAATGGATTGGTCGAATCCTCAAATAAATCTCTTGTCAACATTATCAAAAAGTTGCTAGAAATTAAAAAGGAAAGTTGGCACAAAAAGCTGGTCAATGCACTTTGGGCAGACAGGGTAAGTCACAAAAAATCTATAGGCATGTGTCCTTTTGAGCTTGTGTATGGTATGGACACAATTTTCCTGACCTCTTTGGCAGTCCCGGTGGTCAAACTTCTACAAGAAGCGAGCAGCAAAGATGATGGTTTGCAGCGAAGGATCAATCAAATGATTCATTTGCAACAAACTAGGGAGGAAGTTTTTCAAAATATTTTTAAGCTGCAAGAAAGAATCAAGAGAATATATGACTGAAAAGCAAAGGCGGATAGAGTTGAGATAGGAGACATAGTGCTGAAATGGGATGCAAGGAATGAGGAGAAAGGTAAACATGGCAAATTTGAAAATCTTTGGAAAGGGCCATAGAAGATTGATGTATATTGGGGCCAAAACGCTTTCCTTTTGTAGGAGCTGAATCACGAAGATTTTTCTGGGTGGACCGGTCAATGGTCAGCTCCTCAAATGGTATTATTTGTGAAATGTTTTCTGCTATCCTATTCATCACTGTATATAGCCATTTGTTTAAATTCCATTGCAAGTGTGTATTGTTTTCATTCTTCAGCTTGGGGCCCGAGGTGAAGGCTATAAAGCTGGAGTTTGATTTCAGTTTTGTTTTGGTTTGTTAGAGTCAGGTCTTTCAGTCAATTTCAGTCTTGAAAATGAGTCAATTGTGAGTCACATTCAGTCCTGAAATTGAGTCTTTGAGTCAAGAGTTCAGTTTTGTTTTGTCGAAGTTATTGACTCCATAGCCCAATGGACGAAGGCACTGTCAGCTTTCCCAAAGATCTATAGTTCTTGGCAACTCCAAGGAGCTACCATCCCCATTGGAGCCAATGTTAGTATCGGTATCTTCATCCCTCCGTCAGAGATCAAATCATCTTGTTGCATTGGATATTAGGTGTCCCGCCCAGTCATCTACATGCCATTAGGCGCATGGATCATCTGACGGTAGTGGCTTTCTGTTGAAGCCCCGAAAATTGAGTCAACAACAAGGGGGACACCCGCCCGGTCCAGATCTTGGTTGGCAGCTCCTTTTCCGTTTGGTATAGTGGGTTCGACTGGGGATAATGGAACCAGTTTCCCAATTTGTCTATGTGTGTGTAGAGTATGATATCTCTGATCAAACGGTTCGTAATTAAGATGCCATAATTCTAAATTTAATCTAATGACATGCTATTGTATTCTATTAAAACAAAAATATCTAAGTCTATACTAACCCAGGGTATGATTCTTCTGTTATGCGATCTAAAATGATTTCAGATAACAATCGGTAATAAATATCATTCAACTATTATAAGAAAAGAATTCAATATATATGAACCACTTCACATAAAAAGTTAGGCCAAACAGTTGCGAAAAACATATCGCATAATAAGCTACTCATATATGAAGCATAAATAATTAGCTATCACCGTACCAAAGTGCCAAATGATAACTTAGGCATTCAAGCATTAACATATAAATAACTGAATTTAAATATCACTTTGACATAGGAAATATAAATAGTTAAGAGATAAAAGTACCATTTATAACTAGTTCTACTCATGAGCTTCAAGCGATAGCGATTTATCTCTTCTCAATCCAACATCAACTAAGAGTATAGAAGTGCAACATCAATAGTAGATATCAGATGCAAAAATCAATAAATCATATTCCATTCATTCACCAAAACCTCCTTGGAGGGTGCGAAAGTGCATGCTCTGAGGACAAGTTTTTGATAAATTTCTGGACCCTTCTCTAAATTCATGAGAAGGGTTTAAATGCTACTAACTATGTCTAAAAATAACTTATTTACAAAAATTTAGGATACGGTTTAAATGACCGTCCTTTTTCTAGGGAAAATAAAATAAAACTATTTCTAAAATTAAATCTAAAACTAACTATTTCTATATTTTCTCCTTAATGTCACAAGCATTTAACATTTGCTTGAGAAGAGTCAGTTGGATGACTTCAGCCTTTAAATGTGCTACAAAAAACGGAATCAGTAAGAGCTGGCACCATCTTTTCGGTACTGGGCTTACAGGAGACTGAGCAATTAGAGGCTTTCCATTTCGAGAAGTTTTACCGAGGGATGCGCGATTAGCGCTAGGTGCTAATCATGGATCGGAAACTGCCTTTGTTTCTTAATCCGGGATTCCTCAGTGTGATTTTCGCCTCTTGCGTGTTTTCTTGTAGCGGATGTAAAGTTGAAATTTTGTGAAAACAATGATTTCGAGAGCTCTTGACCTTGAGCCCTAAACTACCTGTCTTTGATGTTAGTGATGTCTAGTATTCCTTTAACCATTTCTGTGCAGGGGAGAATTTTGGGCCTTGCCGCTCTCCGGTGCAGGAATGAACAAGCTAAATCTGCAACTGATGCTTCAGACGACCTTGATGAGCCTGTAGTAGCCATAAATCCCATTACTTTAGGATTTATTTCCTCAAGTAGATTATGTATGCCTTCCCAGGTGAAAATACCCATGTTTCTGTTACATGTTGTGTCTTTGTGCAAGGGTGCCTTTTCTCTATCTTCAGATATCAGAGCTTCACCTTTTTTCACCGTATCTTCCTGTACACTGCTTTGTATAACCTTTTGTCCTTCGTTCATGCAGTTTACAAGTGAGGTGAGAGTAATGATAAAAAAATAATGACAAGAATGTTTTGAGTGCCGAAGACATTTAAAAATATGCCACCTTACCTGAACTAGCTTTTTGATAAACTCAAAACTAGATTTAATTAACAACTGGAAACTACTTCATTAATGAATATTAAAGCACATAACTAGTCTCGTTTAATGAAAACACTTTTCCTTGAATAAAGAACCTAAAATTTGCGATGAGATGATTTTACGATTTTCTTTGCAATATCGCAGATCGCTGCATCGCATAATCGCAAGATCACAAGATCATTCTATCATCCTATTGTAAGATCGTTTTGTCGCATTATCGCAATTTTGCAGTATCGCATGGTTGCAATGTCGCATAATCGCAATATCGCATGTTTTGTGTTAAGAAGTTTCTTACGGGGCGCGATTTTACGATATGCACTATCGCATATTGGCGTTTTCTGCAGTTTTTTATTATAAGTGTGCTTCTAAGGCTTGCGATGCAATATAACTTTATCCTTATGCAATTTCGCATTGCATTCTCGTGATTTTAGAGTTCAGCTTGTAAGTAGGCATGCTGTTAACTTTTCTACGATGCGATATCCTTTAAGGAGTGATTTTGTCTTCCCTCATCACAAAACTTAAGTTTTTTAAATATTTTCAAAGGTATTTTCTTAAGTTTACAATGGTAAGTTTTATTGAAAAGGAAATACAATCACTAATTGATTTTTTTCAATTCTAGCTAAGGGTCCCCATTTATTTAGTATTAGTCACAACACTAAATAAAAAAGGGGGGTTGTTGGTGGCCACAACAATTGGCGATTCACTTGGAAGAACCAGTTATCTCTATCGTTCTTTTGAATTTTCTATACTTCCAAAACAGAAAATTTTCCAGAAAATTAAACTTTATTATAGAAAGATAAAATACATTATGTTCTAACCTGTCAATGGTATTTTGTTTCAACTATTTTCAACTCTGATTACTTACTTCCTCAAGCTAGTCCTTGTATTTACATCAGTCATTACTTGGTTTTATAAAGATAAAACAAAGGCTTCTCTTTAAATCAGTTTTAAATATGCTCATTTGTCGTAGGTAGAGCCTCTGCTGCCAATTGGCGTTCATAGCCTCGACAGGGTTACCTGTTACCCAACAATGATCCTAAATCCTACGTAAAGAAACCTACAATTCTCAAAGAAGAACCCATATCAACACTTATTGCTTTTGATTTTCTTTTACTCTTAAAGAGAAATTTGTTGGTTTGATAGCCAATTTATGACACAATCATTCACTTGATTTATAACTTACTGAACAAGCTGGCTCGTTTTGAGACGCCTTGTCTTTTGATTGCAACAATCTTGAGTCATTGCGCTGTTGTGGTATCTAGTATTGGCAAAGTCAGCAAGTTATAATATCTGTGATTATCATAAGCCGGCTCGTGATGAGACCTCTCACTCTTTAAGATGAAGTGTATCCTTGGATTGTTCCTCTGAAAGTTGTGATTTCCTTAGTAGGGAGGAAGTCATTGTTTCCTTAAGATAGCTCTGGACGACAATAGTAGAGTTTTTGGAAAGAGCTGTTCTACAAAGAATCTTTATTTTTTTATTGATACCTTTCATTATACTGATATAAAACAATTTCTCACTAAAGGTTGTTTTCATCAAATTTTATGAAGTTGAAACTGGTATCATATCTAGGCTAGAGTCTATAACTGTATCTTTCTACAATAAAGATCAATTTTCCAAAAGATTTACTATTTATACAAGCGAAAGATCAAAATCTGGAAGAGAATTGGTGTCTTTTTTGTAAATTCCTAATGTAACCATTCACAACTGGTTTTATGAAAATAAAAATCTAATCTACAAAATAAAAGAGTAATCTTCTAGGGAAAATATTTTTTTAGGATCTAACCATTAACAGGTAAAGAATCTCTTTTTCCTGCTAAATCCTACAACATAAAAGTGGACGGACCTATGACTTCTACAATTTGAAAAGGACCTAGCCACATTCGTTGAAATTTAGTATGTTTTCCTTTTTCCTCATGAGCCTTGTCCCATTTTAAAACTAGATCTCGCACCTAAAAATGTTTTTTGGTCATCATGTTTGAATCAAAAGAGGATTTTACTAATGCTTGATGATGAGCATGAGTTCTTTTAGCCCGTTCTCATTTTTCTTCTAACTTAGTTATTTCCATTTGCCTCAGCTATAAGGAGGAAGTTGGTACTTCATGAATATACTGAACTAAAGACAAAGAGGGGATTTTTAAATGTGTGGGGAGAACCACTTCTTTTCCATAAACTAATTTGAACGGAGAAGTGCAAATGGAGGCTTTTTGCATTATTCGATCTGCCCATAAAGCGTATATTAAAGATTTATGCCAATTTTTATGATTTTGGTCAACTGTTCATTTGATAATCTTGATTAGGTTTTTATTTGTAGATTCAGCTAACCCATTTCCCTGTGGGTAATAATTGGCAGAATATTTAAGTTTGAAACATTTTTTAAGTGCAAATTCAGTCATTGTATTTCCAGAAAAGTATGATGCATTGTCAAACATTAAAGTGGAAGG
Source organism: Pinus taeda (assembly GCA_000404065.3). NCBI lineage: Eukaryota > Viridiplantae > Streptophyta > Pinopsida > Pinales > Pinaceae > Pinus > Pinus taeda. The sequence continues at coordinate 126,885 of APFE031311946.1, read as the reverse complement.
CAATCCAAACCTGGTGATTATAAAATGATCTATGAATTCATTGATATGTTTAGCATTAGCCGTCTTGAGTGGAACTGCTTCTACCCATTTAGTAAAGTAATCTGTTGCTGTAAGAATATATCTATGCTGCTTATAAGAGTGAGGAACGATCTCACCTATTATGTCCAATCCCCACTGGTCAAAAGGTTGCTCAATGTTGACTGGTTGAAATGCCAAGGAGGGTTTCTTCTGTCTCCCGACAGCAGTTTGGCAGATTTGACATTTCCTCACGTAATTGTGCGAGTCTTTAAATAATGTGGGCCAGTAATATCCTGCTCGTAAGATTTTATGTGCAGTAGCATCTCCAGCATAGTGTCCGCCTGCTAGCCCGTCATGGAGTTCCTGCAAAACTTTTTTAGCTTCAGATTCTTCAAGACATCTAAGTAGAACAAAATCATAATTTACCCTAAAAGGAACATCATTCAAGATTTGATATTGTTTGGCTTTCAATCTTAGAGCTCTTTTCTTAGTATGATTGAAGTGTGAGGGGGCATACCCATTCTTCAGATAATAAATGATATCGGCATATAATGACTCATTATCATTTAGGCTTACCTCGTACACTTGTATGTTTGCAGATGGAATTTCAGATATCAGCGATGCTCCGGCCAACATTTTGCAAAAGCCTTGACCTTTTACAATGCTTGTTGGTTTGATTTCTACATCATATTCCTATAAGGCAGTAACCCAATTGGCTCTTTTCTCACCCACCTCTTTTTGTACTAAAAGATTTCTTACTGCTGGAAATGGTACAATTATTTTTGTGTAGGTTTTAAGTAAAAAGGGTTTGAAATATTTGATTTCTTTGAAAACAACGTAAGCATGTTTCTCCACATCTAAATAATTTAATTCAGCTCCCTGTAAATTTGAACGGAAGAAAGCAATCGGGGCTTCTGCCTTCTCTTGATTTGCCTGAGTAAGTATTGCTGTGTATGATCTGTCAGATGCAAATGTATATAATACAAAAGGCTCTGAAAAATTTGGAGTTGCTAAAGATGGAGCATTGACAATTGCTTGTTTGATTAGATTGAATGCCTCATATTCATCTTAACCCCATTTGAAGATTGAGTTCTTTTTTATCATCGTTTGTAAGGGAGACACGATTCTTAAAAAATCCGGAACGAATCTCTTTACAAAGTTGATTTGACCAAGGAAAGATTGCATATCTTTTTTGTTGTGAGGTAGGGAAATTTCAGAAATCACTTCGATTCTGTGAGGGTCAATGTGAATTCCAATTTTTGACACTATGAATCCTAGAAGTTTTCCTTCACTTAATGCGAAAAATGACTTTTTAGGGTTGAGTGAAATTCCATACCTTAAACAACGTTGGAAGATTTGTTTTAAATCTATGAGATGGTTTCTTCGTCTCTTGGAATAGACAGTTATATCATCCAAATAGATTACCATAGACTTATTAACTAAACCTCTGAATGCAATGTCCATGGCTCTCTGAAATGTGGCACCAGCATTAATCATACCAAAAGGCATTTTTTTATATATGTAGGTACCCCATTTGGTTTTGAATGTGGTTTTTAATTGATCATCAGGATGTACCAACACTTGATTGTATCCTGAAAATCCATCTAAAAAGGAGATTAATTCTGAACCAGCGACTGCCTGCAAAATTTGTTCCACAGGAGGCAAAGGAAAATTATCCTTTTGGCAGGCTTTATTAAGGTTTCGAAAGTCAATACAGATTCTAATATCTCCGTTTTTCTTTCTAACAGGGACCATGCTAGAGACCCATTTGGAATGTCGAACAGGAAAGGTTATTTTGGCTTTCAATAACTTGTTGAGCTCGGATTTAATCTGATTTTCTAAATTGGGATGGATTTTTCTCAACTTCTGTTGGACTGGTTTTGCATTTTCCATCATTGGAATAGTATGTTGGATGATAGAAGTGTCATATGTTTTAAGTTCATCATAGTTCCAAGAAAAAACATTTATGTATTGTCTCAAAAGACGGATATATGCTAATTTTTCTTCAAGAGTTAGGCCAAGGCCTAGATTGATGTTTTGGGGTTTGGTATCAGTTCCCAGATTTACTAATTCGTAATTCAAAGTTGAACTTTGGAGTTTTGAATTAGTATATCTTTTAAACCGATCTTTCAAATCATAAAGGTCTTCTAGTTTGACTACCGACTTAGGTATAGCATTGTTAGTGCTATCCTGTTGCAATTGTCGGTCATGTTGGTCTTCGTCAATTATTTGATTGGTATAGGATCCTTCAGATGTGAGAAAACTCACGATGTCAGGATCGTCGTTGAAAATTCTCCAATTTGTGATGTTATCGAGAATAGAAGGTCTAAAGATTAATTCTATTGAAAATCTATCAGTACTGAAATCTTTTGAAGGGATAAGTTTAGAAGCTATGTTAGCTAAAAGGTCTGCACTTGCATTCTGGATTCTGGGAATTGATGAAATATTAAATGCTATAAAGTGCTCAGTCAGATCTTGAACTAAAGATTGATAATGTTTTAAATGACCTGATAAGCAATGTATAGTATTATGTGCCTGTCTGACTACGCTTTCAGAGTCTCCAAAAACTTGAAGGTATTTGACATTTAATCCGATTGCTTTGTACAACCCTTGGATTAAAGCTTCATACTCCGTTGTATTGTTGGTGCAATCAAATTCGAGTTTGCAAGTTAACATAGTTTTATCTCCTTCTGGACTAACTAGCATGCATCTTGCTCCTGCTCCGTCGTTAGATTTAGAACCATCAAAAAATAATTTCCAAAATGAAGATTTATTTACAGGACTATCTAAAAAATTGATACATTTAGAACTATTTGTTTGAGAAAAATTTTCGACTTGAGATAAAACAGAATGTTCTAAGTAAGGTGATGTGTGAGCATTAAAATTTCCTAGGAAAGAATCTACTGAGTAATTGTCAATAATGCTATTGTTATATGCTACTGGTTCATTTTTCCCCTCGAGTTCTATTACTATGTATTTCTGATGTCGTTCTCGTTCAACTTTTATTTGATTTGGTTTACCATTGTAGGACAGCCACATGTGCGACCATTCAATTGCGAAGTATCCATGGAGTTTTTCTGACCAATCCCTACTAAGAATTAAGCCATAAAATTCTGGAATATCAGCAACTAAAATGTCGATAACTTGACATACCTTTGGGTTGGATGACAACCTTATGGTAACCTGATTCAATTCGCCAATTACCTCAACTTGTGATCGATCTAGCTGGACTATGTGCACAACAGACTTCTATGTTTGAATGTTCGATTTTGTACATATTGACTTCAGTAAAATATTCGATGAAGCTCTAGAATCCACTAAACAATTATGCACATTTTTATTAAAAATTTCATAAGTAAGAAGAAAGGGGGGAGTATGAGATCTTGATCTACCTCTAATTAATACAACGTCGTTTGGATCAACCTTGTTAATCGTATTAGTCGAAGGTCTTCCCATGTCATGGGAAGGTTGAGAAATTACAACGGCAAGCAAAGGTGCAACTGGCACAACATGTAATTCTTTCAAAATTATCTTTTGCTGGTGCTTTAACTTGCTCAATTCGTAAAGAGTGATGTTGGCCCGAGTCTTTTTCATATCTTCTATAATATTGTACTCCATTACATTCGAAATGATCAGTGTTTTAGATGGAGTAGAGGAATCTATTTGGACTGGGCTGGTTTGAGTCGCTTTAGATGTTGTCTTCTTAGGTGCGATTTTATCCTTCATTGCCGAGCTTGCGCTCTTTGGCTTAGGGGTAGTTTGGGGGGTATCAAGCTGATTTATGCTTCGTGTACTAACCGGGAATGCTTCTTGATCCTCTTCTTGTGGGAGGATGAAATCCCACATTCCTTATAACTCTACAACTTCTTCTTCATCAGTTTGCTCTTGAGTAGCGATCTCCTCTTCTTCTTATTCAAATTCAACGTTTGTAATAGCATTGGGGGGCTTTGAATCATTCGAGGGATTTCTTTTAAAAGCTCTGTATGGCTTCTTTGAATAAGTTTCTGCCACTTGTTTTTTTTTATGTCGACCATCTCGTTAGACATGGTCTTCAAAACTTTTTGTAATCCTTCTAAATCAAAAGGATCTTTCAATTGCTTTTTCTTGGGATCTTCTTTGAATGTTACCTTCTTAGACTTTTGTTCTTCGATTGTGGTCTTCTTTTCTAGGGCTATAATCTGTTTCTCTAAAGCTATTGCTTCTTTCATGTTTTCAGCCAAAGTTGTCTTATTAGCCCTATCCACGAAGATTGCTATATTTGATGGTAATGCAGTAATGTACCATTCACTTCGCACTTCTTTGCTGGGCTTGGAAGCGGTAGGAATTTTGTTTAATAGTTTATTGAAATGAGAATTTAAGTCCTCGATAGGTTCTTTTGATTGGGACCTAAGGTTTGATAGGTCACTAATCAACGTCGCAGTAGACCTATCATCACCAAACTTAATGAGGAATTGCTCCTTGAACATGTCCCAACTAGTAATAGATCCAGATGGTAGTGAAAAATACCATGATCCGGATGTTCCTTGAAGGGTATACAGAAGAAGTCGAATGACATCATCTTCGTTGATAACTCCATTAAGATTTATGGATAGCATAAAGTTATTGATATGCTCTTCCACTAGCATGCCTTCTTCAGGATTGAATTTAGGCAGCCATTTTTCAGGATGGGTTGGCAGCTGACTCAAGGACGCAGGCTTTAAGACTACCCATGGATTATTCCATGGAGATTGAGCCATCACTGATTTACTAACGGAAGGAAGTGGAGAAGATGATACCTGAGGTCGAGAAGATGAGGATATAACAACTCCTCATGATTGAGAAGGGGATGTAGAAGTACCAGTACGTTGGTGGACAATGATCTGGAGTGGCGGAGTGGATGGTTGACTTCGCGGTGAGGAAGTTGAGATGGATGATGATGGTGAAAGAGACTCACTATCGGACCCTTTAGGTGATTTCCTTGCTCTCTTCCTAGTGGGTAGAGGTAATTCAGTTGGCTTAACACCAAATTTCTCTCTCTTTAATCTGGTTAAGGGATGAGCAGGGTTATATTGCGAAGTCACACTACCTTGAGATTTATCAGATCTTTGAGGAGACATAGAAAATCACTGAAGTTTGTGAATCAGAGATTCGAATTCAAGCGGTTCAATAGTATATTGTTCTAAAATGTCAGGGTTTGTAGCAGAAACTATTGATCCTACAACTTCTGGTGGTGGATTTAAAGCTTCTAAATGCAATGGCGAAGTCGGGGGAGATGGTGAGGGTGATTTAATCTCAGAATGGTATTTAGATTTGGACTTACTTTCCATTCATAGTTTGAGGCCCTCCTTCTAGCACCAAATATGTTGAAGCCCCAAAAATCGAGTCAACAACAAGGGGGATACCCGCCCGGTCCGGACCTTGGTTGGTAGCTCCTTTTCCGTTTGGTATAGAGGGTCCGACTGGGGATAATGGGACCAGTTTCCCAATTTTTATGTGTGTGTGTAGAGTATGATATCTCTGATCAAACAATTCCTAATTAAGATGCTCTAATTCTAACTTTAATCTAATGACATGCTATTGTATTCTATTAAAACAGAAATATCTAAGTCTATACTAACCCAGGGTATGATTCTTCCGTTATGCGATCTAAAATGATTTCAGATAACAATCAGTAATAAAGATCATTCAATTGTTATAAGAAAAGAATTCAATATAGATGAACCACTTCGCATAAAAAGTTAGGCGAAACAGTTGTGAAAAACATATCGCATAATAAGCTACTCATATATCAAGCCTAAATAAATAGCTATCACCGTACAAAAGTGCCAAATGATAACTCATGCATTCAAGTATTAACATATAAATAACTGAATTTAAATATCACTTTAACACAGGAAATAGAAACAGTTAAGAGATAAAAGTACCATTTATAACTAGTTCTACTCATGAGCTTCAAGCGATAGTGATTTATCTCTTCTCAATCCAACATCAACTAAGAGTAGAGAAGTGAAACATCAGTAGCAGATATCAGATGCAAAAATCAATAAATCCTGTTCCGTTCATTCACCAAAACCTCCTCGGAGGGTGCGAAAGTGCATGTTCTGAGGACAAGTTTTTGATAAATTTCTGGACCCTTCTCTAAATGCATGAGAAGAGTTTAAATACTACTAACTATGTCTAAAAATAACTTATTTACAAAAATTTAGGATACGGTTTAAATGACCGTCCTTTTTCTAGGGAAAATAAAATAAAACTATTTATAAAATTAAATCTAAAACTAACTATTTTTGTATTTTCTCCTTAATGTCGCAAGCATTCAGCATTTGCTTGAGAAGAGTCAGTTGGCTAACTTCAGCCTTTAAATGTGCTGCAAAAAACGGAATCAGCAAGAGTTGGAACCATCTTTTAGGTACTGGGCTTACAGGAGACTGAGCAATTAGAGGTTAATCATGCATCGGAAACTGCCTTTGTTTCTTAATCCGGGCTTTCTTAGTGCAATTTTCGCCTCTTGCGTGTTTTCTTGTAGCAGATGTAAAGTTGAAATTTTGTGAAAACAATGATTCCGAGAGGTCTTGACCTTGAGCCCTAAACTGCCTGTCTTTGATGTCAGCGTTGTTTAGTATTCCTTTAACCATTTTTGTGCAGGGGAGAATTTTGGGCCATGCCGCTCTCCGGTGCAGGAATGGACAAGCTAACTCTGTAACTGATGCTTCAGATGACCTTGATGAGCCTGTAGTAGCTGTAAATCCCATTACTTTAGGATTTATTTCCTCAAGTAGATTATGTATGCCTTCCGAGGTGAAAATACCCACGTTTCTATTGCATGCTGTGTCTTTGTGCAAGGGTGCCTTTTCTCTGTCTTCAGATATCAGAGCCTCGCCTTTTTTCACCGTAGCTTCCTGTACACTACTTTGTATAAATTTTTGTCCTTCATTCCTGCAGTTTACAAGTGAGGTGAGAGTAATGATAATAAATAATGACGGGAATGCTTTAACTACTGAAGACAGTTAAAAATATTCCACCTTACGTGAACTGGCTCTTTGATAAACTCAAAACTAGATTTCATTAACAACTGGCAACTACCTCATTAATGAGCATTAAAGCACATAACCAATCTCATTTAATGGAAACACTTTTCATTGAATAATGAACCAAAAATTCACGATGAGATGATTTTGCGATTTGCTTTGCAATATCGCAGATCGTTGCATCGCATAGTCGCAAGATCACGAGATCATTATGTCGTCCTATCGTAAGATCGTTTGTCGTATTATCGCAATTTCACAGTATCGCATGGTCACAATATCGCATAATCGCAATATCGCATGTTTTGTGTTAAGCAGTTTCTTGCGAGGCACAATTTTGTGATATGCGCTATCGCATATCGGTGTTTTATGCGGTTTTTTATTATAAGTGTGCTTCTAAGGCTTGTGATGCGATATATGTTTATCCTTATGCAATTTTGCATTGCATTCTCACGATTTTAGAGTTCATCTTGTAAGTAGGCATGTTGTTATCTTTTCTGCGATGCGATATCCTTTAAGGAGTGATTTTGTCTTCCCTCATCACAAAACTTAAGTTTTTTAGATATTTCAAAGGTATTTTCTTAAGTTTACGATGGTAAGTTTTATTGAAAAGGAAATACAATCACTAATTGATTTTTTGAATTCTAGCTAAGGGTCCCCATTTATTTAGTATAAGTCACAACACTAAATAAAAAAGGGGGGTTGTTGGTGGCCACAACACTTTCCTACAGTTTCCCTCATGTCATTTACCTGCTGGTTCATGTTTGTTCATTAAAAAGCATATACAGACTTCTTTTTGTCTTAAAGGTTGCAAAAGTCTTTTTAGGGTTTCATTGTCATTTAGGTATAGGGCCCCATGGAAAATTTTAGGGGCTAATGTTCGCCCAGTGGGCAAATTTTCCATGATTTTTCCACAAAAAAATTCGCCAATTTCCAATTTTTATAAAAGATGATTCGCCCAAATTTTAGAATATAAAATTATTTTACCTTAAAAATCGCCAACATTATATAGAGACTATATATAAAATCATTATAAATTTGAATAGTTTTGCAAATATATCAATAAAAATTTTATAGTTTGCATATTAGGAATTAGTGAGATTCACCAATGTTTTAAACTTCAAGAAAATTTTCCATCCTTAAAATTTTCCTTAGGGTTTCATTAGGGTTTCATCAAAAAGTGTTTTAAAATGTCCATACCCAGCAGGCACATGAGGAGGTTCGAGCATTAATAAAATTCATCATCAAGTGTTAAAAGATGTGTTTTGAGGAAAAACAGAGTATTATTGTTTTTATTATACAAAAATCATGTAATTTTATTTTCTTCATATGTATATTACTTCCCCTACAACCCTGGTCACTTTCCCTAGCCCCCGTAGCTCCAACACCTGCAAAACAAGCAAAGCAGAGGTCATTTGGTTCATCACAAAGCTCAAATGAAGTGAAAAAGTCCAAAAACAAAGTTTAAAAAATAAAGTCATTTTCAAAAAATTATGAAAGTGGGTTTTATCAATCCAAAATTTAAAAGCTCCATGTATAAGTCATGTCCCCAAATGTTTAAAGTTTATTTCAACTCCAAGACAAAGTGGAAGCAAGGCAAAGTTGTTGTGGTCAGCAACTGAGAAAATTTGGTGAAAATCACTCCAAGTCATTGGGCGCAGTGCACTGGGCAGGTGGCACAGCTCACATAACTGGTGTGGCGCACTGGGCTTCAACCTTCAGTTCAATTTTGCACAGGTGTGGCGCATATATTGGGCATGGCGCATTGGGTTGGATGTGTGACGCACACAACCATAAAGCCCGAGAATAGCCAAATTTTCTCCAAATCACCCGAAATTTGTGGATCATCACTTGTTCAAGTAGGTTGACCCTTTGTCACTACTTAGCATCCAAATTTGGTGGTTGTTTTATGGTGTTTTTTGTATGGTGAGTGTTTAAAGAAACCAAACCCTATCTTTTGAAATTTCTCAAAGAAAATTGTTGCCTAGGGTTGGTATTGACTATTTTGCTACCAAGTTTATCCTTCTATTCCCGCATCACTCCCTTACTCCATATTTCCCTTGTTTTCCCTATTCCCTAAAGTCACATACCCCTAAATTTACTAATCCCATACCCCAATTCCCGTTTCCCAAAATCCCAAACACAAAATCCAAAACCTTAGTCCTTTACAAAAAACTCCTAAATTATTCCCTAATTCCCTATTTCCTTAATTAAACCCTACCCCAACAATCCCTAAATCTCTCACTGTTTTCCCCCTCCACAGTCCGTCATACCACTATTTCCCTTGGTAGAAAAAATCAAAAGCATCACAATCACCTACTTCTCATCAAGGCAGCTCTAAGACAGTTTATCCACTAGCAGAGATGACATCTGATCCTTCATATGATTATGAAGAGGATACACACAGTGATTCACCAATAGAGATACATGCACCCAGGAGGCCTCATAGAGGTGGCAAACATATTCGAGAAGAACCAACCACTCTTGCTGAGTTACAGGCCTGCCCACTTGCCATCTCTTGTTTCCAACACCAGTCCTGCTATGAATTTTGTGAGAAGGTTGCTAGCATTCAGTTTCACCATGAGTTGGCCGCTTATTTTTGATGCATTTACATGATGGTCAAGGCACTCTAGCTGGTGTCACTTTCACATTAACACTAGAATCCATTTCACTAGCAACTGGTATTCCCAACATTGGAGAGCAATGGAACAAGAGGCAGCAAATTGACCGGCAGCATTATGAACCATACATCAAACCCGGCTTTTTGAGACAGCTCAAGAGAGTGTTTCCTTTTCAAAACCTCAAAGATGAATATGCTCCTTTAATGAAATTGATCATGAAGTATTTCAGCTGTGAGGGCTGATTCTACCATTTATATGCATATCATATCAGGCTGTTGATGCATTTTACCCAGGTACGGATGATGAACATCCCTTGCTTCATGTGCTAAAATATCGAAAAGATCGCCACTCTAGTGCAGCACAAAAATCCTCAGCAGTAGTTCACAATATTTACCATTTTGCTCTCATCAAAATTGTGGTCATCCATCAGCTTGGCTTATAGGGCATCACTCAGGAAGACTTAATCTCTCGTGAGTTTTTCACAGCTCCTTAGGGACCTTTAGAGGCTTTTCATGAGACCGGTGGACCTTCTTATTAGCATCAGGGTCATGAGACACAGGTCGCCAGTATGCCGGTGTTTATCACTTACCAGAAGGAAACTAGGCAGTTGTTCGCAGCAACAAAGCGAGTATTATCTCCACCTAGGGTGGAACAGGTCTCGCTTCTGTCATCAGCACCACAGGTTTAGGACAAAGGCAAGAGGCCAATGTAGGATGAGGGGCCTTCAACTGAGCGGGACTTTATTCTTATTGAGGATGATGATACAGATATGGGCCCGCAAAACACAAATCTCAAAGAAATCATCCAAGAACAGCAGACAGACATCAAGGCCTTGTCCCTCAAATTGGAGAGGGCTAAGTGGATCATAAAATACTTGGAGCAAAGGAATAAGCAACTTGAAGATCAGCAGGTGATCATGGAATTGTAAAACATTCGGGAGAATCGCCAAGCTGCTCAAAGGAGGAGGGTGGAGTTCACTTCACTTGAGCAAGAGATCAATGCCGATCGGGAGTCTTGGCTCGAGAGAGTCAATATCAACTTAGAGAGATTTTTGGAGATGGCCAACAAGGAGAAAAACTTGTTGAGACACATGGCTTTTCATTATATGGCGAGGAACAAAGTTTGCAAAGCAAGAATAAGGAATTTAAAGGCAAAATTGAAGAGGGCATCAAAGAGGCGAAAGGAGAATGATCGACTTTAGATATTGGCTTAGGCTTCCTTGACCCAACATAGCTATTGATAGAGAAGACTCAGCCCAAATTTCAAAAAATTTGGAGCAATTTTTGCATTTTTGAAATTTTTTGGCACAAAAACAAGAATTTCCGCCCTATGCGCCACGCCACGTGGCGCTTGCTTTTGCTAGGAGCCTCTAAATCCCAAAACTCAGTATTTTTAGATTTGGCATGAAGAATTATCATTTCCTACCTATGGACAAGAAGTTTGGGCAGGTTTTGAGCCCTCAAAAAGGTCAAAAACACTCAAAAACTGACCTTACTACCCCTATTTTGACACACATAAAGCAGTCTTGGGAGTTTTGATTTTTGACATGGCGAATGGAGGCCAAATTGAAAACTTCCACTTGGGTTCGAAAGTAGACAGGAAGACCTTTCCGCCAAGAATACTTGGAGCTAATTTGGACACCAGGAAGGCCTCTAAAAGTGGGTTCAAATAGGCGTGGCACATAGAGGAAATTTTGCCAGTTTCACCAAGTATTGCTCTGTTTTTCACCCAGTTTTGGCTAGCTTGACTTTCTCACTTTCTTAATGTCAAATTGTGATGTAATTTCATGTACATTGATGGATGATGATGTAAATATGTTAAATTTTCACTTGGTTAGGTAGATTCATCAGTTAAAAAGTTGTTTGAAACTGAATGAATCAGTTCCCTTGTTTCTAGAGGCATGTTGTTTCATTGCTTGATTTCTAGTTCCTAGTTTAGAATTAGTTGGAATAGCTCCTAAACATGTGAGCTCGACCCCTAGAGTCTAGGATGAGCTATTCTTTGTCTATATTATGTTTTTTTCAGTCATTAGCATGGTTGGACTCTTGAGAATGTAAGGAGCTTCATTGTACACTCATATCAACATTTTGGCTAAGGAATTGAGACCAGGGTTTGCAGTACTCTTTGGGATCCCTGTGGAATTTGTTTTGGTACAATGCTTTCGTATGTCTTTGTGAATTTAATATGTGTTATGTATATCATTTCTCTCTAAATCAAACAAAAGTGTAAGTAGAATACATTGAAATTGCAGTGATCTACTTGAAGTTTGCTTTAGTTTCTGATGTTTTCAACTGTTTGGAGAGGATCCATGGCTTCTCTTGCCCTCTTCAACTCCTCCTCTGTCTGATCCATCCATCTAACTTGATTTAGAGTGCCAAATACAGTTGCCTACCTTGCCCCATTGAGATCCTTGCAAGACTGAACCTCATTCCCTGCACCCAACATCTATCTTTCCCTTAGAGCCCACAAAATCATCAATTTATTCAATCAAACTCCTTTGCACGTATACCTAGCCTAAGGTCAGTAGCTATATCAGTTGATCTCAAGCTCTTAGTGATCATAATTCGCTGATATTGACTCGGAGAGAGCCCTCTCCTAACTTGGTAGGGCTAGCTACCAGGCTGAGCGTGGTTTGATGTTGGCCCTGGATCCTACCTTTTTAGCCTGAGGTAAATCTAGGCCCTAACAACTTAGACATTAGATATTTTGGTCTTAACTGTGTCTTTGATTAGCTTGTTTTCCTCCTTTCTTTAGTTGGTTGATAACCTTCTTGGGTGGGGGTTGGTTTGCTTGGATTTGTTGTTCATTTTACTATCCATTTTCAACACTATTTGTAGTTTTTTCAGCAATTTTTAGGAGCACGTGTTATCATAAAACATGATCAATTAACTCATCCATTTGACACATCATTTTCACACACACACACCCTAAGTGAACTTGGTCTTGGTTAATATCGCCAAGAGAAGACTTTAAGCACTACTCATTCAACACACATATATTAAGCCCACTTGGATACCACGACCAAACAATCTATGTAGTTGGGTGTAGGATTTATGGGATAGGGTTCCAATAACACCCATCCATCACTTACATCGATACACAAAAGTTGATGTATTAGAGATATTGTTATGCAACCAACTCACAAAATAGAAGAAAAGATATATCAATGACTTAAAAATTATCCTCTTTGAGGGGGAAACCTCGTTTAAATTACATAAATGAAAAAATTTTGTATGATACAAATGATAAGACCTCCTTAGTATATATAGGGATATAAGGAGTCACAATATTATTAAAGCCTACACATCAATAATGATGTGAGGGAAAAAAAATAACAATAGTGGGCTTCTATGGGACACAATAATAACAATGCAAGGGATACATAGGCACAATAATAACTAAAGGGGGGCTACACTAACAATAACAAGAACGGGAATATACTAGTATTATAAGGACCTAACATGCCCCTATCCTTAAAAAAAGTGTTGTTCTCAACGCTTGGGTAGTTCCAGATACCTTTGTATAAAATTCTCATCCTCTCATGTGGAATCTTCAGCGAGTAAGTTCTTCGACTTAATGAGATAATATAAAATTGAGCAATTTTGTAGTTGTTGGGTTCTTGTTTTTGTCATTGCTTCAGGCCCAAATATGATTTTTCCTTCTTCGTCAAGTTTTGGTAACATCTTTTGAGGTGGGATCTTATCACTGATAACCTTCTTTATGCATGAAACATGGAAAATTGGGTTTACTCAGGAATATGCAGGCAGCTTCAATTTGTATGCCATAGTACCAATCTTTTGCAACACATGTAAGTATCATATTACTTGGGTGAAAATTTATTATTCTTCTTAGCTAGCTTGAGGGGCATTTTCTTGCATGGTTGTAGCCGTAAAAATACCCATTCACCTACATCAAAGCTTCTTTCACTCGAATGTTGATATTCCTGTTGTTTCACTCCATTCTTCACCAGAGTGAGGTTATACTTTAAGATTTATAAAACTTGTTTTTTATGCTCGATGTGATATTCGACTGCTTGAACCTTAGAATTTCCTCTTAAATATGATGTGATGGATGATGGATGATATCCATAAAGTTCCATAATGTAGTAGCAATTGTACTAGCTTTAAAAGGATGAGATAATTAAAAACGTGTGCATACTTGGTAGGTCTATCAACTACCATCCTAATGACACCCTTTCCTTCAGACTTGGTTAAAACCATGATAAAATCCATTGAGACCTCCTCCAAACTATAACTTGGAATGACTAAATATTGTAACAGACCCAGGGTCTTAATTGTCTCAACTCTATTTTGTTGGCAAACCAAACATTTTGCCACAAACTTCTGAATATCAATGATCTGATAATGAGATCTTAGACAATTATTAAGGTATTACAACATGGATTAGCCTATGTTACTTTGTGCAATGGATCGATAAGGTTGCAAAATATATAGACAATGAAGCAGTTAAAGAACATAATAGACAAGCACACATAAACACAACAAGTTTAATAAGGAGTCCACCCAACACTCTTGGGCTACATCTCCTGGTCTAGCCTTCAATGATGATCTCTCTATTATGTCTTCAGAAGCAAAGTTTTTACAAAAGTGAGCTCAATTTGAGTCTCACACAATAGATACAAAACAACAAGGCTTCACTTGGATCCCCCAAGTCTTTCTGAGTACACAGACTCTCCTCACTAACTCTCTGTCTCTATGTTATCTCTGTCTTAGCACTACTTGTCTCTGTTTCTTACATTTTGTGGCATTAAAGCTAATCGATGTTGTCTGGTCATTTCTCTTTCTCGGCTCTCTAACTTCCCGACCTTTGTCTTCTCAGATCCCCTTCATAGTGTTAGCAATCATTTCTAAATGCCTTCAGGGATGGTGGCCACCTGTTTTATAATGGAATGGGTCATCGAGCCTTTGGAATTCCTAGAAATAGTGTTCTCTGTTTACACAGAGAAACACACTAAAAACTGTGAAAATCCACCAAACTTTCACTTATCAGATTTGAATTATTATAGATTCTGCCTTATAACTCCTATTAGGTCCGCCTTTATATCGCTTATCACATCTCCACCATTGATCTGAGAGATATTGATCCAATGACTGAGGTTCATTTCGGGCAGCTCATTCATACGGGGGTTAACTGCCTGAAAAGGGTGGTTTTCTCTCTCGAGGGCCTCGATATGTTGTAGCCAGTGTATGCGCTCGGGCGAAGCCCGACCAAAACCACTTACCGCCTATGGCCCGCCTGAAATCCTGCTTCTTTCATGATTTCCATTTATATTTTAAAAATACATGAAAACGTTTAAAAACCTTGTAAAATGGCTTTAGGCGGACTTGAAATATTATATATTTGCATTCATAAACCCTTTCGGTGTTGGGTGTGGAGCATGATTATCATACTAATTTAGAGGTCTTTGTTTCAGCTAGATGTATACCCCAGGAAGATTGTACACCCCTCCATGTGGGGGGGGGTGCGAGGGGGACTTATCCCCCCCGCGGGGGTTCGTGGGGGCCATCCCCCCCGGCTGGGAGGTCTAGGGGCCAGCGGTCCCCCAGCGGGGGTTTCGGGGGCAACGCCCCCAAAGCTAAAAACATATGCAAAATTGTCTTGTAAAATTATAGTAATTTCTAGTCAATCTTGGCCGTTCATGAGGCAGATGATCTGATGGTAGAATTTATGTTTAGTTTAGGGTTTTTTTCCCTAGAAGGCAACCCCTCTCTTTGTATGAGGGTATTGTATTGAGGCTGTTGAATATATGTGTATTCTTAGAGCCAAAAATACATAGGTGAGATTGTGAGAAAAAACAGAGGATATTACAGTGGATCTACTGTAGGTTTTGTTTCTTCATTTTGTTGGTTAATAGAAAGGAAAGACTGGCTGTTCGGGGTGGACGTAGCCCAAACTGGGTGAACCACGTATATCTAGGTCTCTCTGGTTTTATGTGTTTGTGTTTTTCCGCATATTATATGTCTTGCATTTCTCTGTCATATATAATATGTTTCTAACATTCGGGTCCGGTTTCATCGCATCGGCACATTTCCTTCGTAATTCGTTTATTTAACGAAAAACACAAATACAAAAGAGAATGTTGTTTTCTGAATCTCAAAATATATGAAATGTAACCTATTTCTCCATCGAGTCCAGTTATATCAAGTTAGGTCTATATCGGCCCCACTCCATTGTAATGCTCTGATGCAATGTGGCAATGCAATTGATCGCAATCGCATATCGAACATACCCCCAGGCCGTTTGTAAGCATTCATCTGTGGTTTGCTAAAGTGATATTGTGATTCGACTTGCGTTGTTGATCTGCATGCTTGATCGATGGTCCTCGTTGACCCCGCTGATCATTCTCACATATTCCATGTGGTCTTCACCGATAACCTCCGCTTGCCACCACCGATTGCGATTTGCCGATCGGATTTGGACCGTTGATCGCCCAGATCTGATGGCTCCTGTGCATTGATCCATTGACCTCCGATAGGCTTCATTTCATTGTTTTCTTTATGTTTTTGCCTCCGGATAATGTTATTCGACTTTTCTAAAAGTTCTTCTCATGCAATAGTTTTGATATTTAGAATACTTAGAGGGTTTTCTAAGATCCATTTAGATCACACATTTCCAGTGAAAAATCTTTTGGACCACCAAAAGTTGATTTTTAAGCATAAATTATGTGAGGATATAGCTTACTCCCTTGTCCAATCTCTATCCATCTTCCACTACTTGGTTTTGAACCTTTGAGTCCAATTTTGAGGTACTCAACATCCCCTCTGCACATAGTTCTCACCTTCCTATCCAAAACTGTATCTTCCTGCAACTGGTTGAGATATTCAAGCAATAGATCATCAATAGAAGGCAACAGACCTTGCTCTTTGGGATATTCAATTAATGAAGGTTCATATAGTCTCAAGTTCTCTACATTAATGACTGAATATATATGCATATAAGCTGGCAAATCAAGGCGAAAAGCGTTCTCACCAATTTTATCAAGTATCTTGAAAGGCCCATACCTTATTGGCTTTCAGCTTCTTACCTTCACCTTGCATTCTATCTTTGCTGATGTACAACCATACTTGATCACCAACTTGGAAGCTATGCTCAATTTGATGCTAATCATAACTTGCCTTGTCCTTGGCCTGACTTCTTTCCAGTTGTTCCTGCACTGCCTGGTGAATTTCTTCGATCTGTTCAATAAACTTGGTTGCTTTGTCCACATCATTGTGTCGCTCAACTGCTATGTCTTTACTAAAGACAAAATCCAAGGGAGACCTTGGTATAAAACCAAAACAAGTCTAAAAAGGAGATCTTTGTGTAGAAGAGTATTTAACACGGTGTTGTGGTGAAACACAACCCCCCCATTTTTCACTTTTAAATGAAAAATGAGGACCCTTTTAAATGATCAACTTGATAGTACTACTATTGAAATTTGAAATGAGGAAAGGCCCAAATGAGTTCAAGTTTTTCTTATTTATCTATATTAATTTGTTTTCACCGCATTTGGATTAGTCGTCATGAAATGCACTTGTTTGAAGGCTTTTTATTATCTCATTTGTTTGATTTTAAATTTTTATATTTATCGCAAAAACTCTTCCTTTTTCAACTCCCTTCTTTTGGCATTTTGAAAAATTCTTGACCATCAATTCTCCAACGAAGAGGTCCTCCTTATATCATAAAAGATCAAATTTTGTGAATATAATGTAAAAGGTTTTAAATCTAAACTAAGTTTAAAAGGACATTTTTAAGGTTTATAAATCAAACCTAGATCTAAAATTCTAAAACTTAGTTCTAAAACTTAGTTCTAAGAACTTATCTACATTATCTAATACCTAAGTTATAATTTAAGGTCTTAAAAAAAAGTAAATCTAAGTCCCTACTCCCAAGTCCTGAAACCTAAGCATAAAACCTTAAAAGCGCAAAACAAATCATATATAAAAATTATCGGAACTAAAACTATGATATAATACCTTAAAGGAAGAAGAAACATTTCTTTCAACTAAAATCTAAATACGTATTATTCTCAAGGTCGTTGTCTTTAGTATGTACATCATACTTTAATTCACCTATATATTACTATATAAAACAACCTATGATTTATATACGTATAAAAACAAGTGATTCTAAAAAATATAAAAACGAAATTATATGTTGAAGGGATGTAATGAAGTGGTTTACACCTTTAAAACATTACGTTAAATTTTTTATGGGTGTAAATACTCTTAACATTGTTAAAATATGTGACTTTCAAATTCCTTTAAAGCCATGTAACCAGCTTTTAGTTCGGGTTTTTAAATGCATTATCATGACAGATATTTGCCATGAAAACTTTGAACTCCATGCCACATACAATTCACCTTTTTGTTAGAAGTTTTCACATACCTACGTTGGTGGATGGAGTATCCACGTAACACATGCACATTTGATGAAGTTTATAAATGAACATTCACGCATTTTGTAACCATCGACATGACCTTCGTGACATCTCTATGCATGTGATGCAAAACCTCCACAATTTTGGCATAATCCGTTTAATTTTTGATAGGTGTAAATACTCTTAATATTATTAAAATATGTGACAGTTTTTATGTGGCAAGAGCTAACCAGCTTGCTATAGCGTATTAAATGATTGGTTAGCTGCATGCCTTTTAATTTTATAACACATTTACTGGTATAACGAGATAAATGAAAAATAATGAGGTGTATTATAAAATTAAAGGGCATGTAGCTAACCAATGATTTAATGCCTTATGGCAGGCTGGTTAGCTCTTGCCAGGGTTTATGACCATGGCCACACATGTATCAAACCATCAATTTTTGGTAAAGCAGTCTTTTTGAAAGCCTTTCTGGTGGGTTTTTCTAGTCAAAATCCGGCAGCAATTTATTGGAATCGCAAGTTTGATAGCTAGTTTCTGCACAATCAAAGCGTCTCATGGGTTTTTCAGAGTGCTGAATCCAAATATAATCCAAATATGCAGCTAAAAACCCATTTTAACTGCAACAAATCAAGATTTAACCTCAATTTCTTCTGTGGGATTCCGTCACCGAAATCTCCAAAAAGTCGCATTATAGACAACTCCTTTGGTAAATGCATGGGAATTTGTGACTAATCATTTGCTTTTATTGCAGTAACCGCCAATCAAAATCACATGTAACATCCCATTCAATACGCTAAGACCATTCAGTAGGGGATGCATTATGAAAATAATAATGTATTAGATTCCGTGGAAATCTTCCTCAAGATTTCTGATATTATTCGTTGGTTTGTAGGTCACAAAATCACAGCAAAAGGGTATCCACAAATCGCCAAATCCAGAGAGGATTGGGACGAAAATTTTTAAGGTTTTTCATAGCACATGCATAATGGGAAGGATGTCAATGCCAGAGGAACATCGAAGGAACTTCACTCTGATCCCATAATTCTAGATCTTTTCTGCAGGTAATCGTTGCGAAGGAAGAGGAAAAATGTAGTGGAGATTGGTCAAAATTCTAAAACGTTGCATGAGCAGTTTCAATATTGAACAGTTAAGCTTTAGAGTTGGAGTTTTTTTATTCGACCGATCACAGAAATACAAGGATCATTCCCATGTTTGATAAATGGAATCGAAGATTCAGGCTCGAACTTTGGTGAAATCATTGGAAAATTCGAAATGATCGAGAGTGAAGGAGAGGCATGAAAGCATTATGAAGATTATTTAAAGAGACACTAAGCTCTGCCAGAAAAGGCTATCATAATTCTTCAGGGTCGATTCAGATCTACGCTAAGGGATTGTGATCCAGCCGAGGGGATTCTTTTCTATCATTCAATCTGTATTGATGCATTTCTGTTTTGCATAGAGGAGGTGATTATAAGGATTCAAAGAGGGTTTTTGGCCTTTGTAATATTGCTTAGCATTTTTGCATGCAGTAAAATCACATGTCTCAAATTCTCTAAGACTCTGTATTTTGTGACTGTGTATTTTGTAAGAAAAGTATTGGGATTATTATGGATTTCCATTCATGTGTATTTTTACTTGAATGCAGAATTTTTATTTGTGTCCAAGTTTTGTAATTGATTTTGATTTCTATTCTAAAATATATTTCTTATTGATACTTAACATTTCTGTTGGTTCAATTTTGATATGATTTGAAGGTCTACAGGAGCTGTTTCCAAGAGGCAGAATGAGATGGACTCTATAACGAATTCATTGAAATATATTTGAGATTGAATAATAATTTCTTATATTTAAGTCGCAAATGTATTTTTCTTTTATCTCATTAATTAATATGAATTTCTTCTTTTGATTAATGAAAACTACATGGTGAATTCGATCATAAATCAGTCTTTTCCCCTATTTTTATTTCATTTTCTCCTACCCCATCTTAGTCCGAGATAGAATTTTCATTTTAGGTTTAATTTGATATTTGTAAATGTAATCTACATAAAGTCCCTTTTAGTTAAAGGCAAACATTTTTTAGTTCTCCGTGACAAAGTCAAGTTTTTATATTAGTCAACTTTTTGATTGATTTTAATCTTTATCCAAAATGTTAAGAAATCAATCATAAAGACTAATGTAATATAGTGTAATTAATTCATTTATTAATAGCAATTATCATTAGAAGTCATTTTTCTTTTTCTTTTTTAGAGTTAGCCTTAACATACTAATTACTCATTAATTTGTAACATTTACTTTCAATAAATAATATTAACTTAAGGTAATTGGAATAGTTTTAGCTTTAATATGGTAGTATAAGTTAACTAAGATTTTATTAATTGTTTACTTAGAATAGTAATAACATTATTAACGTTAATTTTATAGTTTATCTTAGATATCTTATAGTCTCATAATAAACTAGATTAAATATTTAGAATTATTATTAGAACTATATTAGTGATATATAAGAATTTATTATAGTATAAGGTATAGTTATTTACATAGTATAGTTAGTTAATTAGCATAATAACATAGGATATATTAGTTTAGATTTGACACATGAGATAAATAGGAATACTTCAGCACTTAACAAAGACTTTAACAATAGTATAGCATTATCATCGTATCATATAGGATTAAAAATTAATATTCACTTAATACCATAAAGTTAGGCTATTTGTAATTCGTAATTTAGTCGTGGCTTGGCTGAGCCCTAGATTAGCTTAAGGATCACTTTCTTGCCTAACCAGCAAGAGGGTTGATCTGATGTCTCTCTCCATTCATGAATGAGTCATATTTTAAGTCATCGAAGAATGAGAGAAGGTAATTGGACCTAGTTAAACTAGTCGGAGCCACTACTCCAAACGAAAAAGGAGTTGCTTTAAGCTCCAGACCAGGTGGTTATCCCCCATGTTGTTCTAGCGATTTTCGAGGCACCAATACATGGTTGTAAGCATGTTGCACATAACATAAATGTTCATCCCAAAGCTTGGGATGCTTGTTGCAATAGCCCCTAAGCAACTGGTCACTATCTTGTTGACCACTTTTGTTTGGCCATCTATTTGTGGATGAACTATTGTGCTCTTCTTCAATCTGGTGTCCATTTACTCCCGTAGACTTGAACAAAACTTCCCAACAAATCGGGAATCTCGATCAAAGACAATAGAAGTGGGTAACACAAAATGTACTCATGCATGATGAAATAACAACCTTGTTGTTTGTTCAGCTGTAATCTAATTGTTACAAGGTATTAAAATACACAGTTTGCTTAAACTGTCCACAATAACATATAAATAGGCATGATCCTTTCTATATTTTGGCAATCCCCCAACAAAGTCCATGGAAACACTTTCCCAAAGATGAGAAGGAATTGGAAGTGGAGTGTACAAGCCCAGTTTTCTATTGTTGGGCTTTATTTTAGCACACATGGTACACCCTCTAATATATCTAGAAACTATTTCATACATTCTTGGCCAATAACAGAACCTTTGCAGCTGTGCAACTATTTTACTTACACCAAAATTACCTGATATTAGAGAAGTATGCGCTTCTTGGATTATGTTAACTCTTTCAGTTGGAGGAATGCATAACTTTCCCAAATGATACAAGAGTTGGTCCTTAACATGGTAATCCAATTCTTCTACTCGTTTGCCATGACTTAAAGTTGCATATACATCTTTAAAATCTACATCTTGAGCATATTGTTAAATGTAGCTTTCATGCAATACTAAATTATGCTTAAGTATAGTAGATGCATTTATGATTGGTCTGGATAACATATCTGCAACCTTAGTGTGTATGCATTTCTTATATCTGATGACAAGATGAAACTATTGTGGAAACCCCATCCACCTACAGTGTCTTAACTGCTGCAATTTAGTTTGTGACCGTAAATATTGAAGTGGTTGATGATCTGTATCTATAATTGTTTCTTTGCCCAATAGGTAATGTTTCCACTTTTTCACACTCTGCACTAATGCACATAATTCTTTATCATATGTGGGATAGTTAACTACTACAGAATTAAATGTCTCAGAGTGATAACATATGGGTTTACCATGTTGCATCAACATTGCTCTCATGGCATAGTCATTGGCATCTGTTTCAATCTTGAATGGTATTTGAATATTTGGCAATGTTGGTACTAGTGCTGTACTATTTTTTTGTTTCAAGGTGTCGAAGGGTTTCTACTGTTTTCATCCCCACTGAAACATCATGTTCAATACTGTTAAAGCATGTAAGGGAGCTGCAATCAAGCAAAAGCTAGCAATAAACTTTCTCCAGTATTGTGCTGCTCCTAGGAAGCTCCTAACTTCTATAGCAGATTTGGGTTTAGGCCAGTTCCCAATGACTTCAACCTTAGAGGGATCTATCTTCAATTCACCACCCCCTACTATATGACCCAAATACTTTAAAGATGTTTTTCCAAATTCACATTTTGATAATTTAACATAGAGATTTTCTCTTTCCAAAACATCTAGAGTCTACCTTACATGCTTCAAATGTTCTTCCAATGTTTTACTGAAAACAAGAATGTCATCTAAATATACAATTACAAAATCATCAATAAAAGCTCTGAGTACATCATTCATAACTCTCATGAAAGTTGCAGGAGCATTAGTTAAGCCAAAAGGCATAACTAGCCATTCATACAGCCCTTGCTTTGTCCTAAAAGTAGTCTTCCATGCATCTTGCTCTGCTACTCTGGCCTGATGATAACCACTACGCAAGTCCAACTTGGAAAAGTAAATAGCTTCTTTCAGCTGATCTAATAGATCATCAATACGAGGAAGAGGATAACGATTCTTGATTGCTATTTTATTCAGTGCTTTGTAATCAATGCACATCCTCCACGAACCATCTTTCTTTCTCACCAACATGATTGGAGATCCACATGGTGATGTGCTTAGTCTTATGAACCCTTTTGAGCAAATCTTGTACCTTCTTCTTGATCTCTGCATTCTCTAAAGCGGATAACCTGTACATTCTAATGTTAGGCAATGGAGCATCTTGCTGCAAATGAATATCATGTACTATTTCCATTTTTGGTCACAGACCTTTAGGTTCTTGAAATAGGATATCATAGGTGAGTTTATGAGAGTGTATTTATTTTTGAGCTGATGAGCTCTTACAATATATTCTATTCCCTCTTTTGTGAGTTGATACATATTTTCAGTTCTATAGATAATGGCTTTTCTATCATACAAGTAACGACTTCCTAAAACAATACCACATATATTCAAGGGAACTATATCTAACTCAACCTCATCTACAAATGTAGACCCAAAAGCAAACCTAAGTTTACATTGTATAGTCACTTGTAGCTTTACTTTATCACATACCCAACATAATGGATATGGCTTCTTCTGAGGTGTGGTTAGTAGTCCCAACTTATTTACAGTTGCTTCAGAAATCAAGTTTACTTGTGATCCACTATCAAATAAATTACCAACCTTTTGATGCTTGGAAATAACTCTAATATGAAAAAGCTCATGCATTTTCCTCTCATTTTCTTCATTATAAGTAGGTTGTGCATATTACTACTAGAAGCTTAATAATTTTTACCTTTTATAGTTGTGGTTGTGACTGTTGTTTCATCACCTGAGTCAAACCCCAAATCTTTCTGAATAGCAACAACAATCTTCTTCTTCTTTCCATTGAAATTATTGGGTTTCAGCTCCGGATGAAAAGACCAGCAATGTACATCATCATGTCCATGCCTCTTGTAGTGAGTGCATGAAGGTTTGTCTTTTTGTACAACGTTTACCTTCCTCTCTTTCCATTTATGCTTCTTCTTTTCTTTGTTCTTGCTTGTAGTGGGTTTTGATGATCACCCAATCTCTGGGTTCACATTCTTGCCTCTCGCCTCTAGATGTGTAACCTGAACTGATACTCATCTATGCTAGTAGGGTTAAACATGAGAATGGTGTGCCTCAAATAGCTATGTAGACCACTTATATACTTCAACAAAGTTTCAGGTGAGTCTAGAGAAATGCCTAGAATTAAATCTATTTTTCTAAATTCCCGGGTATAGATTTGTACACTTTTCCCCTTTAATTGGCGAAGAGTTTTCGAACTCATCATTGCTTGATGCATATAAGCTAGTGGATAGAGTTGTTTTTTAATGGCAGAAACAAATTCACTCCAGGTAGAAAGAATTTTACCATGCTTCTTCAAATCAACTTGTGTCCTGCCTTCCCACCACACTAGGGAAGTTCCTCCAAGGCGAAGGCTAGCTAACTGAATCTTTATCCTTTCTGAATCGATGTTCTACACCATGCAATATACATCAATTTGTCTAATCCAATTATCTAGCTTTTTTGCATTTAATTCTCCATCATATATTGGCAAAAAGAAATTTACATCTAATTTAATCAAAGATGTTTTCTTCATTTTATTTTCAGGGCTAGAAGGAGGTGTTGATAGAGGAGGCTCTTCCCTTTTCCCTTTGCCTTCTAAATGGCCATCTAAAAGAGGTTCCTTTGTTCTTTTTTCTTTTTTGGATGTTGAAGTGCTTTCACCTCGACCTTTCTTAAATTCTTGATACATCTCTTCTACCATGGCTCTCATGATCATGAAATTGTCCATGAACTGAGAATCTGATTCCAAGGGAATTTCTTCTGCCATTTTCCTCCTAGGATAGACTCTTCCAATTTCTGAGTTAGCCTCAACTAGTTCTCCTTCTCCTAATTTGAGCTTTGACCTAGTTAGCATTCAACAATCTAGCAAAAGCTTATCTAACCTTAGCAAACCATTGGCTTTGATACCACCTGATTTGATAATGACATCTTAGAGGATTATTAAGGTATTACAGACTCGTGTGCATGGATTTGGCTATGTTACTTTGTGCAATGGTTCAATAAGATTGTGAAATATATAGACAATGAGGCAGTTAAAGAACATAATAGACAAACACACATAAACACAGCAAGTTTAATAAGGATTTCACCCAAGACTCTTGGGCTATGTCTCTTGGTCTAGCCTTCAGTGGTGACCTCTCTATTATGTCTTCAGAAGCAGAGTTTTTACAGAAGTGAGCTCAATTTGAGTCTCACACAACAGATACAAAACAACAAGGCTTCACTTGGATACCCTAAGTCTTTCTCAGTACACAGACTCTCCTCACTGACTCTCTATCTCTGTTTGCTCTATGTCTCAACACCGCTTGTCTCTATTTCTAGTAGTCTATGGCTTTAAAGCTAATTGGTGCTACATTTTCGTTTCTCCTTCTCGACTCTTTGGATTCCCGGTCTTCATCCACTCAGAGCCCCTTCTGAGCATTAGAAATCATTGCTAAACACCTTCAAGGATGGCAGCCACTTGTTCTGTAACGGAATGGGTCATCGGGCCTTTGAATTCCTAGAAACAACGTTCTCTATTTACATAGAGAAACACACTAAAAACTGTGAAAATCCACCAAATTTCCGCTTATCAGATTTGAATTATTATAGATTCTACCTTATAACTCTTATCAGGTCCGTGTTTATATCGCTTATTGCATATCCACCATTGATCTGATAGATCTTGATTCAACGACTGAGGTTCATTTCAGGCGGATCATTCGTATGGGGGTTATCCACCTGAAAGGGGTGGTTTTCTCTCTCCAAGGCGTAGGCATGTGGCAGCCAATGTATGGTCTTGGACGGAGCCTGACCAAAACCGCTTACCTCCTACGGTTCGCTCGAAATCCTGCTTGTTTCGTGATTTGCCTTTGTACTTTAAAAACACATGAAAACATTGAAAAACCATGTAAAATGGCTTTTTACAGACTTGAAATATTATATATTTTCATTCATAAACCCTTTCGGGTCCGGTTTCATCGCATTGGCATATTTCCTCCGTATTTCGTTTATTTAACGAAAAATACAAATACAAAGGAAAATGTTGTTTTCCGGATCTCAAAATATATGAAATGTCACCTATTTCTCCATCGAGTCTGGCTATCGCAAGTTAGGTCTATATCGGTCTCGCTCCATTGTACTGCTCCAATGCAATATTGCAATGCGATTAAATGCAATCACATATCACACATACCCCTCGGCCATTTGTAAGTGCTCCTTAGTGGTTTGCAGATGTGATATTGTGATTCAACTTGGGCCATCATTCTACGCACTTGATCGATGGTCCTCATTGACAACGCTAATCACTGTTGCATATTCCATGTGGTCTCTGCTGATAGCCTCTGCTTTCTACCACCGTTTGTGATTTCCCGATCAAATCTAAACCATTAATCGGCCAAATCCAATGGCTCATGTGCATTTCTCCATTGACCTCTGATAGGCTTCATTTCACTATTTTCTTTATGTTTTTGCCTCCCGATAGTGTTATCCAAATTTTGTAAAAGTTCTTCTCATGCGATAGTTTTGATATTTAGAAGACTTAGACGGTTTTCTAGGATCCATTTGGATCAATCAGATTTAAGACCATCCCAAAAAAGATCCTTCTTCACCCTACGGTAAGACTCTAAAAATATTTGGTAAGATTCTAAAAATATTGAGTTCCCTCATAAGGGAAGGTGTGCAATTCCAAAAGAATCTTTTGCTTGAATTGTCAGTTCTTACAAAGATATAAGGAATATTGTTACCATAATGAATAATTTTTCTAGTTAAATGTATCATATGTACTGGGATCTTGCTACAAATTTTGAATAAGTGTCCACACCTCTTTATCATTCTTCCATTCATCCCTGCATTTGGTTATCCAATCAGGTTGGATAATAGAAATCGCACAAATAAGTACTTCCACATCCTCATCCTTTCTTGAGACTGCATCTGCAACAACATTTTGCTTCCTTTTTTGTAGATGATTTCAAAGTCATAACCTAACATCTTTATGACCCATTATGTTTCTCTTCTAAAGATAATCTTTGTTCTAAAAAGTATTTAATACTATCATGATGTGTTTTTACCTTGAAGTGTCTTCCCATTAGGTAAGGTCTCCATTTCTTTAGTGCGTGTAGAATTTGTAACATTTACTTCTCCTAAACATGTTTGTGTAAATACTTTTCTTTGATTGGATAAATTTCAAAAGAAATGGGTCTTCATTCTTGCATTAAAAAAGCATGAATTCCATTTTCGGAGGCATCATATTCCACAATAAAGGTTTTTGTGAAGCCTAACATAGCTAAGATGGATGCTTGACACATTTCCTCTTTAAGATGTTAAAATGCCTTAGTTTCTTCTAGAGTCGAAGAAAATACACCTATATTCAGTAATGTTGTTAGAGATGCTACTATTCTCCCATAATTCTTAACAAACATCCGATAATACCCTGTCAACCCAAGAAATCCTCGAAGATGCTTTATTGTTGTGGGGATTTTCCATTCCTTAATGGCTATAAATTTTTTAGTTTCTACCTTAATACCCTCATGGGACATAATATGACCCAAATATTCCACCTCCTGTTATCCAAAGAAACATTTGAAAGTTTTTTTGTATAATTTTTTTCTACTACAATAGTTTGAGTACCCTGTCAACATGTTGAACATGATCCTTGAAGACTTTCTATAGATTAGTATATCATCAAAAAATAGTAACACAAATTTTCTAAGGAAGGGTATGATAATGGAATTCATCAAACCCTGAAATGTGGAAGGTGCATTAGTAAGGCCAAAAGGCATGACCCAAAATTCTTAATGACCCTCATGAATTCTAAACATTGTTTTCAGAATGCCTTCAGTGTTCATTCTAATTTGATGATATCCTAAATGAAGATACAATTTGGTGAAGTAAATTACTCCATGTAATTCATCTGATGATTCATCATTGACATGATTGGGAAATTTATCTTTAATAGTCAACTTGTTGAGCTCCCCATAATCCAAACACATATGCCATGATCTATCCTTCTTTTGTACCAAAAATAATGGAGCAAAGAAAGGACTTTGACTAGGTTGAATTATACCAGCATCTACCATTTCTACAACAATACGTTCAATTTCACTCTTTTGGGCATATGGATATCTATAAGGTCTAATGTTTGGAGGAACACTTATGTAATTAAATGAATAGCATGATCATAATCACGAATATATGGGAGGATTTTGGGAGTCTCAAATACCTTGGAATGATTGTCCAAGACTTTTTGAAGATATGGAGAAATATATGATTTCAATGTTTAAACCTCTAGTGAGAATAATTGTGTAATGCCACCCTGTTTTTCTTTCTTTAGAATATTTGTCATGCCACTAAAACTAATTATCTTTGTTTTTTTTCCTTTGATACCCCTTAATTCAACTTCTTTTCCTTCCCAAGAAAATTTCTTGAAAATTAAAAACTATAATCCCCAAATATTGTAACCATTGGAATCATTGTACAACATCAGCACCACCCATTGGAATGGAAAGCATTGGACTATTCAATACATATTCCCCCATGGCTAGCTTGATATTATGGCACTTTCAAGAGAAATTTATAGTTCCTCCATTTGCAACCATCACTTGACACTCTGGTGTTGGATATAGGAAGCAATTCAATTCCTTGGCTATCTTTCAATGAATAAAGTTATGGGTACTACCAAAATCAATTAGAACTATTACCTTTTTCTTCTTGATATATCCTACTATATTGAGGCTTTGAGGAGTGGTAATTCGTGCCAATGCATTACAAGATATGGTTAGATTCATTTACTCTTTCTCAAGAATTGGTTCCTAGTGTATATCCTCTTCTTTTGATGTTTTTTGTTCCTTTTCTTCCTCCTCTTCACAATCTAGGTGAAATAATTTATTCTCAATGCACTCATGACCTTTAGTGTATTTGTTATAACAACTATAAAAAACCCCTTTTTCTAATTTTTCCTCCAATTTTTGTGGTATCAACACTTCCATATTTATAGTTGTGGTGGTGGTAGACTTCCTTGTTGCCTTAATTTTTTTTTTTCTGCAAGATTTTCCACCTTGAATGCCTTCTCCAATGGATCAGGTTCCCAAAGGAAAACCTCATGTTGATTGTTATCTTTTAAATTATCTATGAAGACATGAATCCTACACTCATGTGGAATATCTATTACCCTAATATTCAATTTTTTGAAGCCTTGAATGTGCTACACCATTAAACCCTTTTGTTTGAGATTTATCAATTGGCTATGGAAGGTGTTGCTCTTTGTATCTTCATAATGTGCTATCATTTCCTTCCTAAAAATTGACCAGATGAAAAGTGGCTTACAAGAAGAAATCCATCTATACTATATAAACTATTTGGGTTCTAAATAGAAAGATGCAATATGTACCTTTTGTGAGGGTTTCACATCTTGTAGATCAAAACATTGCTCCATCTGTAGTATACATGTTATCAGATCCTTTCCATCAGACTTCCTCATATCTATATTTGGAATGTGGCGATCCTTAAACCCCACATTGGAGTCTATATAATCATAATTCATATTACCTTTTTCCTCATCATGATTTTCAGGGATTACATTTTCCCCACTAGGAAGCCTTTCTTGCAAGAACTTTGTTAACCCTTCCAACTTGACATTCATTGCATCCATGTCTACTTTGAAAACCTCCATGTTACATTTTATACCATCCATGTCTCCTTTTAATCCATCCATTTCATCTTTTATTTTGGATTCTAAACCACCCATGTCCCCTTTTAAGCTAGCTATGTCCTCCTTTAGTTCCTCTTTGGTTTCTCTTTGTGAGAATGAAATTTGTTTCACTTGGTCCCTTAATTTTGATATATCATGCTGCAATTTTTCCTCTTCATGTGTCATAGTAGAGCTTTCTGAGGGCTTAATGGGTGTATAAATATTTTATTTGGGAGGCATTTTAGAACCCAATACTGATACATTTGCTTCAATATGCCCTTGTAATCACTTCAAGCTAATTCTTCAAACACAATTTATGCAATTTTTAAAAACAATACACACATTTTTCTTGATTTTAAGAGCTCACTATTTAAAAGGTTGTAACTTTGTAATTTTTTTTCTCCAAGGTCTGAAATTATTTCTTGTGTTATCCCTTTGAGTATTCTTTCCATTTCAACAAGTTAGGCCAAAATTGGATTCTTCAAGGTAATTTTATGCCAAATCTCCCATGATGACCTAATTATGGACTAGTTCTATAGAGAAAACTTGTACGTAATTCCACGTGTTGTTTTTAAATCATTCAATGCTAAAATTGATACATAGGAAACTAAAATTTATTTCTATCACTTTTTACGAAATTTCAATCTGATTCCTAAAGAGAAAGTTATGATGATTTTCACTCGATCACTTGTTTGAGACCGAATTGTGTAGTGTGAAAAAGCCCTAACTTCTTCAGACCATATCTTAGAAAATATATCAAGACATGATCTGAAATTCTCGTACAACATTCATAAAGAGTTCATATCCATGTGGTCACAATTTTAGCTTTTGAAGCTTGATAGAAAAACGTTATAGCGGAAATTGCACGATGACCTCTTTGAAGTGGAAAAACCCTAGAATCCAAAGCTCAAAAACCAAATGTTATGCAACCAACTCACAAAATGGAATAAAATATAGATGCACGACTTCAAAAGTATCATCTTCAAGGGGGAAACCTCCTTAACATTACATAAATGAATAATTCTTGGATGATACAAATGATAAGATCTCCTTAGTATATATAGGGATCTAAGGGGTCACAATATAATCAAAGCCTACATATCAATAATAATATAAGAGTACAACAATAAAAATAGTTCGCTTTTATGGGGAACAACAATAACAATGCACGTGATACATGAGGACAATAATAACAATAGGGAGCTACACTAACAATAATAAAAATAATAATGGTAATGTACTAGAATTATAGGGACCTAACAAAGCTCAAAATCCTTCACCATCCCATGATTCAAAGCCAGAGTGCCTCAGGAACTCGACTCAGAGGGGGTTAGGCTAGGTCATCATGTGAGCAATTCTTCTAAGAGCTACCCAACATGTGGTAGGTCATCTTGTGCATTGGCTAATCACCAAGAAGCTTAAGATTCGACCACCCCCATGGGACGAAGAAAACCATAATGACCAATCATAGGAAAACACCTATAGGACCGACTATGGGAAACAATTAATTCTCTACCCTACCTTTCTCTGGACATCTTTGTTTGTGGGGATCAGATTTCATCAAGTAACAAGTATTTTAGAAGGCCATCTGAAATAATAGATTCAATATTTTTTTGAATATGTAGATCACCTATAAGCTAGAAGTCATTTTTCGTTGATAGGATGTGTTTGCTTGAATTAGAGTAACATCTGAATATAGCTAGTATGTACTTCACACCACCGCACTGGGTGTTTTCTTTTGTTGTTGTTCTTTTTCTCCTATCATCCCATTTTAATCTATTGAGTTGTCATTGTTTTGACATCTTTGCGCTCCCTAGGCATTTTTCACAGAGATTTCATGGCCTGCACCCCTAATTTCCTTTAGGACATATTTCTCTCCCCATTGAGTTAGAGTTCATCCTCCTAGTCCTCTATTGAGTCCTCATTCTGACTCTAGTTTTGCTGATTCTTCTAGTTCTTCCTTTGATTTTGTGTCTTCCCAACCCTATACTGCCACCATGTCAAGTGCCAACATGAGTGCAGGTGGTAACCATAATAACCCCACAAGCAGAATCTCTACTGGTATGTTCACTACTCCTCCATTGCTTCCATTTATGGTTGGTATGAGCCTCCCTAATTTCAGCTAACTTATCAATGACCCTCTTCTCGATGACACTAGTTGGCTTGTTATGCCTACCGAACTTCCTTCTAAAATCCCCAAGTTTGAAGGTAATCCTAGAGAAGATGCTACAAATAATGTTTTCTCATTTCATATGTGGTGTTCATCCAATTCAATCACTGAATACTCCATTTTTCTTTGTCTGTTCCAGCACACCCTTACTGGAGTTGCTGCCAGGTGGTATGTCAACAAACCACATGCCTCCATTCCACCTTTGCCATTCTAGCCAAAGATTTTATGTCATACTTCATGTTACCCCTCGGATATGACACTATTACTAAACTCTTTACTTCTTTCCATTAAACTTCTACCACCTGCATATATGACCATGCCCAAGAATGGCATAGAAGGAGCATATGTAAAGATCCTGAATTTAGCGACCATGTCTATATGGATTGGCTCCTTAGATCACTTTTGGGCCCCATTGGTAAATATGTCGCCTCCCACTTCCCCCGGTCTCAGGGAGAAGCACTCAAAGTAGCTTTTGAAATATGACCTGATCTATGCATAATTAGGATATGTTTATATTGTCATTTCCGATATTCGTCAGCCTGGTGTTGCTAATGCACTAGGGGCATATCATGCTATTAATGGTATTGTTGAATCTATCTGACACCGTCCACTTCCCTCGTATCCTCAACCTCACATGAGTTATGGTCAACCCTAGGGGGCGCTAGTTCCACTTAGGCATATCCCCCTCCTTCTCCTTCCCATCGACACCCTTACCGATGTCCAAGCACATCATCCACATATCCCCATCCACATCAGTCAATTCTAGTGGTAGTTTTCATTTAGCCTAGCTATCCCAATGTTTCCGCTAATTATTTCTATCCTTATACATCGCCTAACACTCCATCCCCTCTAGCACCAATTCCCTAACTTCCCATGCCTCCTGCACCTCTGTCACAACAACAACCACCTCCTCAAGGTCATGTGTATTCTTAGTAGAGGGAAACTAATCCCCCCAACACCAAGCGAAATAATAAGGGGAAGGGTAATGGAACCAACCATCTCAAGGTAACCAACGCAAGTAGGGTCAACCATGAAATTCCCCTCTGGGTGACTAGCCTAATACTGTAACCTAGCAACATGGTGGAAAACCCAAGCAAAACAAGGATCTTTGTATGAATAAACATTGTGCGTGTGGTAGATTATATGGCCATTATACTCATGAATGTCCCATGTTACCTCAGATGCACCAAACATGGGAAGTTCAAGAAGATTCTTCTAGAGGACCACAACCCATTACTCCACCTCCCACCCCTCATACTCTATCACAACTAGTTGTACATACCAATCCAGTCCCACATCAGGGATATATAGTTGCCCAACCCAAACAAGGTAGTGCAACTCCTCAACCTTCACAATCTTGCTAGAAAAAATACTAGATTCTCATGATGAATTCCGACGAAGTCAACACCCAACAAGTCAACCTCTAGACTTGGTCGGTCCAATACGACAAGCCCCCTACAAATTCAATGTCTGATTCCCAACCCAAAGTATCCACTAAGCCTTTTTCATCATCATATGGCACATTCTGAATCCCTCTACCTAAAGTAGAGGTTCCTCCCAATATCCCCAAAGGTCCATTACATCGAAATGTTTCTTCTTCTAAATCTTCCCATACCTATAGCATGGTAGAAGACTTGGCGTAGTCCCCTGCTACCATGTCAACGCTGGAAGTCCTGTAGACATACCCATCCGAATGGAAATCCATACTCTTATCTTTAGGCATTGTAGATCCTTTTGATGATTGTCTGATTTTATATGACATTGACAAAGTCAAAAATTCCCCCCCTTCCTTCGTTAGTTTCTTTTCAAATATCAGTCTCCATAAAGAATACCGCGGTCTAGCATTGTATCATATACAAAGGTACCCCCACCTGTGTGATTGTCGATATTGTTTGGAAGCAACATGGATCCACTGACCTATCCCCATCAACTATCACTCTTCATGCTTGGGATGGTCATCACTTGCAGCCCCTATGTTTGTATCACAACTATCCAATCATTGTTTCTAGCAAGATTGTCTTAATTTATATCTAAGTCACTGATGTCCCATTAGATTATAACATTTTGTTGCGTCGTAGTTACACCTATGCCATGTCCATTTTCACACCCATTGTATTTCACAAGGTGTTCTTTCCCCACAATGGAAAGATCATCACCATCGATCAACTAACTTACTATGATCCTCAATGTCAGACATCTCCTCACACCACTATCTCATCGATGAGTGACAATAAGATTGTCACTTCCTTAACTGATGTGTCTCCTTGAATCTATAAAGACTCCACAGTCCATGGGGCTTATTATGGTTGACCACCTATCCATTATGAGCCTAGCTTATCTAGTTTTTGCATACTTTAGGCATCACATGCTACCCATAAGTAGTCTGGTACACATTCACAGTAGCCACTTCCTCCGTAAACTCCTACTCCTAACTCAACCCAGTCTTCAGGTA
Organism: Pinus taeda; assembly: GCA_000404065.3. NCBI lineage: Eukaryota > Viridiplantae > Streptophyta > Pinopsida > Pinales > Pinaceae > Pinus > Pinus taeda. The sequence continues at coordinate 92,674 of APFE031311946.1, read as the reverse complement.
AAATTCCTCTAGACCCATTTCCTTCTACTGGTATCTCTCTTGGCCATTTTCATCCCAAAATATTTCCCACGGGTCTTAACCATCTGGGAGTAGTTCCCCTAGGTCATTACCCTTCTAGTCAGACACCTATCTTATTCGCTCCCATTGGAATCTATTCTACCCATGTCACAGCTACGTCAAGTTTACCTAATGTTACCTTGGGGATCCTAGTCTGGTACATTGATCCTCCTGCAAAAACTCCTCCTAATCAACTCAAACCTTACACAACTTTGGCCTTGGTTCAACCTGTTGTTCCTACCCCTTCCTTTGCTTCAGTTCCATAGCAACATCAACAAGAGGCTAATCCTATTGTGAAATCATCTAAAGAGGGGGGAAAACCCCAAAAAATGGAACCAACGATAAGGCACCCCAAAGAACTCTAGCTCCTCCTCAACCTCCAAAGCCTAATCCTTCATGCGCTTTGTGTGATGTTGTTTGAAATGCCACCAATAATTGTCTTGAGCTCCCTCATATCAATAATTTGGTGTCTTATACCTTTCCTGACTCTAAAATTCCTGAGGTCCATGTCACCTTACCTGATTCAACTAAGAAGAACATAACCTTATGCACAAATCACCCTTGTGGTTTGTTTGATAACTATTGCCATTATTTCCATCACTATCCCCATCTTCAATATTTCGTGATACAATTCAAGTGCTTCATGAGTTAGAAGCCACTTGTAGTGATTCCACTTTGCCTCTACCTGTGGATTATGGCCCCACTATTATGCCAAGACAAGAGTTTTCCCAACCTACCATTGTGATTCCTCCTCCTAATGTCGATATGACGAATAGTTCCATCCCTATTCTATACATGTTGTTATCCATTGGATCGATCTATTAGACTCTCTTGAAATTTACTATTGTTATTTTGTTGAACCTTCTTCAATGAACACTTCAGTCTTAGCATCAATAGATGTCACATATACTAGTCATCTCTCACCCCTTTTTCACAATGCGCATGTGAAAACATGACCACCCTTGACTATTCTTGGGATGATATGTACCATCGGGCGTACTTCCTTCCACAACAAACCCATGATCAATATGTTGTGGATTCCAAAGAAGTAATGCATGGTGAAGCCAATTGGTGTGAATACCCCTTAGTTTGAACCCATGAATTTGAACCATGTCCACCTTGTGGTCATTACACTACCACAAAATGTTTGGGTAAGGGATAATCCACTTTTGAGAGTCCAAGAAAAGAAATTATCCCCGACCCTCCTAGTGCATCTGGTAATGTTGACTCTATTACCATTATTATTCCCCATTTAAAAGAACCTCTAGAGTCCCATATCACTCATGATAACCTTTTGGATGATCCAATTACTCATCCCTCCATTTTACATCAATAACCCAGTCCCTTAGACAATGTTGTTTTCCAACCTCAGTTTTGCTTAGGTGAGCATCAGTTCATTATATTTGAAGCCACTCTTTGGTATAGTGATACCATGTTTGTGAACCTATAAATTCAGTCCATCTGATTCATATATGTAGTGCAAAAAGATATTGGTAATCCATCATTTCCTTTCTCTTACTACATCATTTATCTTTTCTTCCCATAAGAAGACATCAATAACATAAACAAATGTCGAACCACATCATCAAAATGTGTTTATAATCCACTATTCTAAATGCATTCTTCATGTCCATAACAAACTACATCCATCCTTACAAAATTGTGGGGCACCCATGCCCGTACATCTCCTCATCATCCTCTTGAGGATCTCATGTCTATTGGGCTACATGCTGCAATCCCTTATTTGAGCACCTGGAACATAATGGCACTCCACAAAATCATCCATCTATGGGCATCATTCCCTCCTTTTCATACCTTATTATTTCCCTCCATCATGTGTTCTTGGAGGAAGTATCTCATGTTTGGAGTCATGATGGCAGCCTTGTCCACCTTCTCACTTAATACAAATTAGTCTCAACCTAGATCCCAGTGATATAGGTATGATTAATTATCCTTTTATTCCATAGATAATTTGTCCTAATGACCTCTCTAGTGAGCCATATACAAATCGCATACCACAGATGATTGATACCATATCTTCAAATTTCTACTCTATATGATACCAAACTTACCACCTGGTCCCCATGTTTAACTTGGTGGGAAGGGATGATCCTAGACCTACTTTATAGTTCATTCCCATATTCCTTTCTTACCTTGATTCTTCACCAGGAAACATCCTTCTAAGAAGCATTATGGCCATTTTTAGACAAGTAAGGCTACCTACCTGGAAGTCGCAGATCTGAATTTTGACGATTGGTTTGTTCGCTATGATCTCCTCAAGATTTAGGGCCTTATCCTCCTCTCCAAATTCTCTAACAACTCAGTGTGAAAATGACTTGGATTTGGGGGCAAGAAGCCCTTTTATAAGAAAAACCCTAGTTTTTTTGTCACCCATTGTGACCAAACTGTAGCTTGGTTTAATGAATCGTCAACATAGTTGAAAGGGCTCATTTATTTCTATAATGTGTGTCCCTTTGTTTTTGGTAATTTGACACTTCACTAGGAAGCCATTTTTTCCATGAGGTATCACTTTGCTACCTATCAAAAATAAAATTCTTCATATGAGTCGTCTCTACTATAGTACCACTTTACCTTTTCACTAGTCAACCCATGTGTCAATTTTAGTCATGAGTAACCATTTCTTCTCATGTTTTTATGGCCCCCTTTGCGCCTCCCCCCATGTGGTAGTTTCATCAAGTCACCCTTCTTTAGAGCATCAGAGATGAGTCACCCTTACACCTATTCAGTCTATTCTGAGTCCCCTTGAGTCTAGATACAATGTATCATACATCTATGTCACATTCATCCCATTGTGCTCATATTTGGCCTCTAGCTATATTGTTCCATCTTTGAAAATCATTCTTCTATGTAATTGACCATCCCTTCTGGAATAGAGTTAGTCACTACCAGGTCAACCATGAATATCATGCTCTGAAAAGGGAATTCATTAGTCTACATCTCATCTAGTATCCTTCCATCATCATTCCTGGTGTCATTCCATCAATCACATTGCTATGACCCTCGTGCCTTTGTTAAGGAATATTCATTGCCTCAGCTATGGAGAGCCCTCTTCTGTCGACTTCAGCACATTTATTCTAGGAGAGTGGTCTAGGGGGTGGTGTACCTTAGTTAAAACTTTGATCATTGTTTAGTGCCTCAGATCAAGTAAAGGGAATCATGATTTCCTTTTGAATTGGATTTTTCGTACGTTCTCGACTCTAGCTCATTGTCACACGATCGAGAATTGTATACTTGATGGTTCGATGACCCAACAGATTATACCATTTTTTCTCAAGTGCATGTGAGATGTTCTAGAACTCATGAGCGGGTGTCCCTTCTCGTATCCCCCACATGCCCAAATGTCAACATATCATGATCAAACTAAGATGCAATTTTATAGATTTAATGGGTTTGATTTTAGCTGCTTGTAATGCCCACAACATGTATGTCTTTGTAAGAAGATCAATTAAGATCTTTAGATCCCTTTCCTATTCATCAAGGTCTCTTTGGTTTTGATTCCCCCTCACCATGTCAGCCTAAAGGGAATTATGTCTCATGTACTAAGATGTTATTATATTCAGTCCTGGCCTATATTTTCCGGACACATTATGCATATGGGTCTCATTGTATTATTGTGTCACTTTCTCACCCATTGAAGCCAGAATATCACATATCATGTATCATGTACTTTATATCTCAGTCCCACATTGTCGGAATCACGATTATTATTTGTACTTCATTATCTCGTTGGGTATGGGTATGCCTCCCCCACCTCATTTGTGATCATGTACTCCAAAATAAAAGGAGACTTATATCAGTTTATTATGTCTCACCCACTCAATTTCTCCATCTTTCCTTGTATTGCTTCAACTCTCTCTCTCTCTCTCTATCTCTCTCTCACACTCCCCTTTGGTGTCTGTGGAAGTGTAACATACAACATATTTCATTCATATAGTTTGCTCCTAACGCTCGTACTTTGGGAAGAAATATGTTATCATATAAAATATGATCACCTAGCCAATTCTAACTAGGTGGATCAAAATATACCATGTAGGATTAAGTTTACCATAGTAAAATCACTTTCACCATAGGAAATAATTTAGTAAACCCTTCTTATTAAATTATTTTTGTTTAAAAAAAAAGACCTATCATTATTTATTTAATTTTCTCTAGAAATAATTATTTGATAATTATTTCTTAACACATTTGAATAAAACACCTTGGAATAATTAAATAAATCACTATTTATTTATTATTCCTTAATATTACATTTGGAATCATTTTTAAACCATTATTAAATCATTATTTCGGATTCACACTTATCTTAATCCTTGCAAAGTGATTAATAAATCATTTTATTTTTAATTAATTTAATCATTTCTAAATAAATATATTTGACCATTCTGAATATCTATTCTCTGTCCAAAAATATAATACAATATTCCTAACGGTTAGATCTTTATTTGGTTAATAATATTTTACTATTTTCCAATTTATAATCAAGCCCAATAATTTGTTATAAATAAGGGTTTTCTAATCATTCTTCACCATGATCACTATCATCATCAACATTATCATCTCATTCCATTTGAGCTCCCACTTGAGTTCTATTCATTTTTTGGTTTTCTGCGATACATTCCAAATGTGATACCTCATTCCATGTACGTAAGTATATTGTAGCTCGTCCATATACCTTCGAGTATATAGGGCAATTTTATAGTACGAAAAGTATAAAGGAATGTTCTCACTGTGTGGTTTTGCATTAGACAACGCTAACACGAATTGGGCCTCCACGTACTTTCGGGTATATATGGGAGGACAACATTAGGTTGCTATCCATCCTTAGGTAACCGGGTGAGCCACCTTGTACACTGTGATACACCAAACACAACATTCGCGGAGATTGCCTACACGTATGTTAAGTGCTCGGTTTACTGAGACAGTATATTGCAGTTCACAGTTACTTGGTAATCCTTTTGCCTAGATTATCCCTCTTTTGTTTTGTTATGTCATTTTGATTAAAAAAATTAATTGATCGCAGATAACATACTCCACATCACTCCTTAGTTGATCTTAGGTTGAGACATATGGCAACAACTTCGGAGTGCACTGATATAGGAATTCCTTTTGATGGAATCCTAGTCCTTTTCCTCCTTTCTGAAATATTGGTGCTCCATATATGGCAACATTATCCCTTCTGGGATTTACGATTGGCTGGCTAGTATGGTTGTTTTCAACCTCCTTGGTTCAAAATGTCGTGATTTCTACGCAATTGAGTACTCCTCCACCTAGACAAAATAAACCTCCAATTGATCCTAAAGTTGATCCTTTACATTCTTTGTCAGTTGTTTCTTCATCCCCTTCTTCCTCTTCGCTTGATGAAAGTATTGACACTAGTAACCAGGTGGATAAGAAGAAGAAGAAGAAAATTAAGTAGGGGGCAACCAGGCAACCATTGCTTCGAATGAAACTTTTGATGAGAAATCATCTGATAAGCCTCACAAACTTCGATATTCTTGCAAACTTTGTATGGGAGACCATCTTCCTTGAAATTGTCCTGGTATTCCTCAGATCTTAGAAGAATGGTCTTCTTATTCACATCACCTTGTGTCATCAAATTCTAGAGATCATGCTAGTGACACAGCATCAACTAGTGGTAGTAAAGTTCATGGAAAGAAGGGTAAAGTTAAGTTTCCCTATAGGTTATGCGAAGGGAATCACCCCATTAACCTTTGTCCCTATCTGGATGAAGCCCAAAAAGTGTTCGATAACCATCATGCTTCTCCATAATGACTTCCATCTAGTTATAGGAGACTCTCCCTTAATCCTTCACTAGTTGGTGAAGTGACTAACCCAAATCAACTGTCAGTCAAACCCATTCTCTTTGAATGTGAATCCCATGAGTCTATAACTGACCACTCATAGGTCGAGCAAACAGTTGACCAAATTTCACCTTCAGTTAATCGTATTTCTGCCATAGAGAGTGAGTATGATACCACTCAGGTTCTTTTTCGTTTCTTCATATTCCAATGAGCTTGGAGGCAACCCTCCTTTTCCATCAATACAGGAGGAAAATCCTCTTGTTCTCGTAACTCAATGGGGTAATTTTCCAGTTCTTAAGATACCCCCTTCAAGTAGTCTGGTCACTTCCTTTGATTGGAATTGACTGGCAGGATGCCGTCTTCCCTCTTATGTGTCGTTCCAAATCATAGTACACGTTTATAATATGATTGTATCTGGAACTATTATAGATGAAGGTGCATCTATGAGTATCCTTTCTTCCACTACTTAGCAGGCACTTGGTTCGCTACCACTTGTGCTTTTTACCTAGAATATGTTGGCCTTTAACAGAGGAACTAGTCAACCATTATGGATACTTCCTTAATTTCCTATTACTTTGGGAGGAAAAATTGTTTATCTCAATGTGATGGTAGTCCCAGTCCCTTTATATTATAATTTACTTCTTGGATGCTACTATGTTTATGACATGGGAGCTATTTTTTCAACACTCTTTCGAGTGATGTGTTTCTTGCATGAAGGTAGAATTGTCACCATTGAGCAGCTTTCATTTCCCGACCCAAATATGGCATCTAGTCAACCATCTTCCCTAAATGGTCCTTTTGTCCCAACGGTATCTTCCCTACCATGGGTCAATTATGTGGCAACCCATTCCATGCCTACATCAACTAAAGATCAATTCTGTGATGTTGTGCACTTTGTACTGGGGGAATTGGAACGAGATCTCTCTAATGGATTCCTTGCTATGCATCCCTTCTAGAGCATTGTTCTCCCATTTGATGAGAACCTCTTGGAAGTCATGACCTCTTATGGGTCGTGATCAAGGAATCATGACCATAGTTCCTTGTCTTGTGTCAAGCTCATTAGAAAAGAAACAAGGAGGATGAGGATAGTTCCTAGTTTTGTGTCAACCTTGTTAAAAAATGAAACAAAGGATATGAGCATAGTTCCTTGTCTTGTATCAAGCTCGTTAAAAAATGAAACAAGGATATGAGGATAGTTCTTTTACTGTGTTAACCTCATTAAAAAATGAAACAGGTTCCAGAGCATAGTTCCTTGTCTTGTGTCAAGCTCATTAAAAAATGAAACAAGGAATCTGAGCATAGCTCCTTGTCTAGTGTCAAGCTCATTAAAAAATGAAACAAGGTCCCTTGGACAAAACTTCCAATTCGAGTATTTGAGTAGATCTCGTAAAACCCCAATCGAGTCTTTCACTTGATCTCGTGAATGAACATTCATTCCATCCATGTGATAGCCATGAGTAGTCTACTTAGGTGAATGCAATGAAGCTTGGGGGGCATGCACCTAGAATCGAGTCATCATGTTGGGGGAATGTAAACCAATCTCAATCATAGTTTTTGTTTCAAGTTTGGGTAAAAACTAAATTGAATCCAAGAATAGTTTTTCATTTCAAGCTTGTGTAAAAATGAAATTGAATCCAAGCATAGTTTTTCATTTCAAGCTTGTGTAAAAATGAAACTAAATCCAAGCATAGTTTTTAGTTTCAAGCTTGTGTAAACATGAAACTCAATCCAAGCATAGTTTTTCTTTTCAAACTTGTGTAAACATAAAATTGAATTTAAGCATAGTTCCCTATGGTTCAATCTAGTGTAAAAATGAATGCATCTCCATTTTAACCCTCATGATTTCCATTCTATCAGCATCTTCCGTCAGATAAGCATTGGTTTTTCTCCTTCCATTGCCACCATCTCCTTGGTTGATCATATGCTTTCACTTGGTTGTTTTACCCTTTTTAGGAACAATCACAATGAGTGGTCTTACTAGCTAGCCTCTTCACATAAATCAACATGTTTTGAGAAGTTCCAACATCACCGGAACCAATTGCTGTCTTAGACACCCTTCCTTCCTCTAAGTGGAGTCCTCTTTAAACTCTGTTTAGACTCCTAAAACATGAATAGATTTCTGGGCACTTGTCCTTTTCAGCTCGTAAATGGATTGGAAAAAACATATACTCAGTATAAGTTTGACCCTTTTCTGGACTGAGATAGATTACTTACAAAAAAAGAATATGTTGATTGAACATTATCAATAAGTTCTCTCTTGTATTATTTTCACTTTTTCGGATTTGAGATACAAATTTATGAAAAATAACTTGCGGAGTTTTCCTCTTGTCCCTTTTCAAACTCTCTAAACATGAGAAGGACCGAGTTCTCATTGTCGTTAAACTCAATAAAACATCGAATAGTGACAAACTTTTCCATCATGACAAGGTCAAGTTTCATCCTCGTTAGGCTTGTTAAAACATCACATACCGATGGATTCACCCGAAGGGTGGAATTATACTACAAGTATATGTTATCCTCCTCGATCTTGTTAAAAAATAAAGAGGTATTGGTCAGCAATGATTAGGGAAAATGGGAAAAGGGATAAATCACTTTATGGTAGCAACTTTCTCTTGAACATAACAATTTCACTTCATCTCTGTGACTATTTGGGTTGGGTTATCTACTTGATGGTTATCATACCTACGGTCTACCACACCATCCATCACTTTGATTTTGGGTCAATGCTACCTATTCATTCAGTGTCGTCGGCATGATCAAGAGAATTCATTCAGTAAAACTCATCCTTTGTAATACTCATAAGCCTTCATGTTCATGACCGCCATTCCTGAACCTTGTGTCGCTAGTCACATTCTGTCTCCAAAAATAATTACCCTCGTTTTGTGTCGTTGATGTGGGATACATCAAGGCCCTCCTGTAATGAATCACTTCTTGTTGACATCATCACATTATCCAAGAAGATGACTTAGAAACACCCTTCCAATACCTTGAGGCTTGCATACATCAATGGCAAGTTTCTTACTTCCAGCGACAAGTTGACATCATTGGCCTTCGACCGAAAGACTTTGTATGGTTTTCAACATTAAAACATCTACTCACACAATGCATAATATATTGTAGTACCTTCATAATCATGATCATTATCGATGATCTCTCTTGCATTTGTTAACATCTTACATCATTGGCTGGTAATCAAACGATGTCTTCCCATGTTTGACTTTAGATCACATATTCACATGGTTGGACTCATACTTGAGTAAACCATTAGACGAGATAGAAGACCCCGAATCTAGTTTCATCCATCTGGGTTGTGATTTCAAGAGAGTACTATATCATCTATACGATGGATTTACACAGATGGTCATCCCATCATGGGTCTATATCTGTAGAGGACTATCTTATTTATTTACATGTAATGAAAAGTTTAAATGCTGAGTATGGGTATGCCTTCCCTCAGTAACTCATGAAAAGTTCAATGATATCATGATATTATATATTGTAATCGATGCAGGTCATCGTTCGCTTCAGATCCTCCTCAACACATCATAAAGCATATCACTCGACATTATCATTTTCAATTTCATGCTTTAGGGGGCAACTATTATAGGTCTATTTGGGCACATCACTCCCAACATTCAAAACAATACAATTAGGGTGCATCAAATCCTAATTTAGTTGTTACATGCCCTAGACAAGGCAACTCATTGAATGCCTCCTATGAACGTTGCCTAGCCTGAAGCCTTCCTCGAATGCTTCCTTGGGACACTAGCGCAGTCGAAGCCTTGAGACAGTGCACTGCAGAGTAGGTAGGCCCACTATGGTGTGTGCTACAGTGCACTTGGGCCCTCTTTGACCTGCACTGGGTGAGATTGAGTGAAATTTTCATAGGGTTTTGGGATATTCATTAATTCTAGATGATTCTAGAAGGATCCCATCTCTTATCGCTTCCTATGAGATCAAAATTAAATAGGATAAGGATCCATTAACCTCCTATCTTCTCATCCCTTGCTCCATGGAAACTAACTCCAAGTTTGGAAGGTAATTCAATACCCTCATTTATGACAGAACCACCTCCATTTCCTATAATTGAGAACTCATTATAGTGATCAAGGGGCTAGAATCTGAAGTTTGTAAGGAAATTCTGTTGGTTTGAGAATTCAGTTTATGTTAGGCAATGTTATGTTGCTAGAGTAGTGAGCTTTTGATGTGGCGAGGGTTGGACTGAAGCTAGAGGAGTGGCACATGATCAAACTGTATTGGGTGAAACTCTTCCTTCTACATTAATAAAGTGTGTATTCCTTTTCTCATATTGTTGTTCATATCTATGATAATATTGTGTTTCAATGTCTTTGATTCCATTGGTTTATAGTAGATATATCATTTATGCTTTGATCGTTTTTTGTTTCTATTTATGTTGATACAGGTGCCAATTGGATGGATTTAGTTCAAGTGGGAGCGATGGGAGCAATTCAAAGGGGATTAAGTAGGTGAAAGACTACAAGTAATTTCCTTCATCTCATCTATCTACTATAATAGAAGGTTAAACTACTTTCTTTCTGTTGTTCTAGGTGTAGCTACCCACCTAGGGAAAATGTGTTTATCCGTAGATGGAAATTATCCACTTCTTCCTCTTCACCTGGTGAAAGTATTGACACTAGTAACCAGGTGAATAACAAGAAGAACAAAGGGAAGAAGAAGAAGAAGAAGAAAATTCAGCAGGGGGCAAGTAAGCAACCATTGCTTCGAATGTAACATATGATGAGAAACCATTCAATAAGCCTCACAAACTTATATATCCTTGCAAACTTTGTACAAGAGACCATCTTCTTCGAAACTGTTCCGGTATTCCTCAGATCTTAGTTGAATATTATTCTCATTAACATCATCCTGTGTCATCAAATTCTAGAGATCATGCTGGTGACACACCATCAACTAGTGGTAGTAAAGTTCATGGAAAGAAGGGTAAAGTTGAGTTTCCCTGTAGGTTATGTGAAGGGAATAACCATATTCACATTTGTCCCTATGTGGATGAAGCCCAAAAAGTGTTGGATAACCGTCATGATTCTCCGTAGCGGCTTCCATCTAGTTACAGGAGACTCTCCCTTCATCCTTCACTAGTTGATGAAGTGACTGATCCAAATCAACAGTTGGTCAAACCCACTCTCTCTAATTGTGAATCACATAAGTCTATACATGACCAATCACAGGTCAAGGAAATAGCTGACCCGATTTCAACTTTAGTTAATCATACTTTTTCGGTAGAGAGTGAGCATGATACCACTGAGGTTCTTTTCATTTCTTCAGATTCCAATGAGCTTGGAGCCAACTATTGAAAATGCAATAAGATGATGGAGCTTAGTGAAAAGAAGTTGCCTTCACTAAGTGGTCTCGCAGGCTATTTTTGGCGCAAAGTCTATTTTTAGACTATGTCTATTTTTAGACATATGGATCATGGTCTATGAGTTGCAGGATGCTATTTGTGGATGATTGGTCATGTTGGTAAAAATAGATGGACCTCTATTTTAGACATATGGGCGGAGTCTA
>APFE031311946.1:1844-80969 GCA_000404065.3 Pinus taeda | reverse complement strand
AGAGATGAGTGAAAGGGCAAGACAGCTGTCAGTTGTGACTATAGTTGTGCATGTGATTTGTACAATCAATGGATTGAGTATTTCCAATGAGGATTGCATGGTATATCCAAGGGAAATACGAATTTGGATCATTTTTTTTATTTCATCAGTATTCTCATGCAGGATTGCGCAGTGGAGGCAGGCAAGCAGCGGAGGAGATTTGAACTAGTGATTGATTCAGATATGAGCTAGTTTGTGTGTAACAGGTGGAGATAGTACTAAGTACTTGTGAGGAGTATTGTACTATGTATTGTTACATGTTCTCAATCAATATAATATACAAATAGTTGGGGGTTTTTATTTTTATGCTTTCCCCGGGTACATACTTTGTTGATATGTGTGATTGATGCTTCAATGTGCGCATGCGAATTTTTCTTGATACTGCTAAATTGATGATCAACGTAGAGGAGGTTATGTATTATGCATGTATTCCGTAATTAGTGTATAATCGGGATAATCTCTGTGAATAAGTATCATATTATTCAAAATTTCTACACCAACCCTCGTGTTCTATCAAGACATGAGGAAAATCTTCTCGTTCTTGTAACTCAAGGGGGTAATTCTCTCGTTCTTGCGGTACCCCCTCCAAGTAGTCTAGTTGATTCCTTTTATTGGAATCGACTGGCAAGATGTCGCCTTTCTTCTTATGTGTCTTTCCAGATCATAGTACTATTAGAAATTTATATATTACAGAGCAAGGAAACACATAAAATATATTGCAGATATACAAACATATAAAACAAATAAAACAAGAGAGGCACAGATATGTGTGGTTTACCCAATTTGGGCTACGTCCATGGAGAACATCCAGTCCTTCCTTTTATATTATTCAGCAAACTAAAGAGATACAACCTACATCAGTTCTGCTACAATTCCCTCTTCGCTCTCACACAATCTCCTCTCTCTTTCTCATTCAAAATATAGGTCTACATAAACACAATACAATTCCCTCATATATAGTGAGGTGTTGGCCTCTAGGGAAAAAAAATCCCTAAATTAAACATAACTTCTACTATCAAATCTCCGCCTAATGAACAACCCAGATTGACTACAAAATTACAACATTTTACAAGGCAAATTTGCATGTATTTTTAGCTTCAGGGGCATTGCCCCCAATGCCCCTGCCGAGGGGGCTCCCAAAGATTGCAACCGCCCCACTCCCTGGACCCCCCCCCCCCTAAAGCATATATGTTATGGGAAATATTGCTCAACATTATGAACTGGGTTCCAATGTGGTGATACCTCTATGTAAAGACGATAATCAGGCTCTACACCCAACAAGTACAGGTTTATAATATGATTGTATTTGGCACTATTATAGATTAAGGTGCATCTATGAGTATCCTTTCTTCCACTCCTTGGTAGGTGCTCGATTCACTGTCACTTGTGCCTGTTACCCAGAATCTATTGGCTTTTAACAGAGGAACCAATCAACCATTAGGGATCCTTCCTTAGTTTCATATTACTTTGGGAGGAAAAATTGTTTATCTCAATGTGATGGTAGTCCCAGGCCCTTTATATTACAATTTACTTCTTGGACGCGACTATTATTATGACATGAGAGGTATTGTTTCAACACTCTTTTGAGTAATGTGTTTCCTGCATGAAGGCAAAATTTTCACCGTTGACCAGCTTTCATTTCTCAACCCGAATATGGCTTTCAGTGAACCATTTTCCCTAAATGGTCCCTTTTTCCCAATGGTATCTTCCCCGCCATGGGTCAATTATGTGGAAACCCATTCCATTATTACATCATCTGATGATCAATTCCATGATATTGTGCACTATGTACTGGGGGCATTGGAACCAGATCTCTCTAATTGATTCCTTGTTACGTAACCCTTCTAGAGCATTGTTATCCTATCTGATGAGAACCTCTTGGAAGTCATGATATCTTATGGATCGTGATCAAGGAATCATGAGCATAATTCCTTGTATTGTGTCAAGCTTGATAAAAAATGAAACAAGGAGGATGAGGATAGGTCCTGGTCTTGCGTCAACCTCGTTAAAAAATGAAATAAAGGGTATGAGCATAGTTCCTTGTCTTGTGTCAAGATCGTTAAAATATGAAATGAGGAATATGAGGGTAGCTCTTTTACTGTGTCAACCTCATTAAAAAATGAAACGGGTCCAAGAGCATAGTTCCTTGTCTTGTGTCAAGTTGGTTAAAAAATGAAACAAGGAATCTGAGCAGAGTTCCTTGTCTTGTGTCAAACTCATTAAAAAATGAAACAAGGTCCCCTAAAGCAAAGTTCCAGTTCGAGTCTTTGAGTAGATCTCGTAAACTCCCCATCGAGTCTTTCACTTGATCTTCTGAAAGAACCTTCATTCCATCCACCTAATAGCTATGAGTTTTCTACTTAGGTGAATGCAATGAAGCTTGGGGGGCATGTACCTATAATCAAGTCATCTTACTGGGGGCATGTAAACCAATATCAAGCATAGTTTTTGTTCCAAGATTTTGTAAAAATTAAATTGAATCCAAGCATATTTTTTTGTTTCAAGCTTGTGTAGAAATGAAATTGAATCCAAGCATAGTTTTTTCGTTTCAAGCTTGTGTAAAAATGGAACTGAATGCAAGCATAGTTTTGCATTTGAAGCTTGTGTAAACATCAAACTGAATCCAAGCATAGTTCCCTATGGTCCAATATTGTGTAAAAATGAACCCATATCCATTTTAACAGTCATGATTTCCATTCTATCAGCCTCTTCTGTCAGATAAGCATTGGTTTTTCTCCTTCCATCTCCACCATCTCCTTGGCCAATCATACACTTTAACTTGGTTGTTTTACCCTTTTTGAAGAACGACTGCAATGAGTGTTCTTATTAGCGAGCCTCTTCACATAAATCAACATGTTTTGAGAAGCTCCAACATCACCGAAACTAGTTGCTATCTTAGACAGCACTCATTCCTCTAAGTGGAGTCCCCTTTAATCTCTTTTCAGACTCTTGAAACATGAAAAGATTGTCGGGCGCTTGTCCTTCTCAGCTCATAAACAGATTGGAAACGACATCTACTCAATATTAGTTTAACCCTTTTCTGGACTTAGATAGATTACTTACGAAAAAGGAATACGTTGATCAAACATGGTCAATATGTTCTCTCTTGTATTATTTAATGTTTTTTTAGACTTGAGAGACAAATTTATGAAAAAGAACTTGTGGAGTTTTCTTTTTGTCCCTTTTCAAACTCTCTAAACATGAAAAGGACCGAGTTGTCATTTTCGTTAAACTCGTTAAAACATCAATTAGCGACAAACTTTTCCATCATGACAAGGCCAAGTTTCACCTTCGTTAAGCTCATTAAAACATCACATAGCAATGGATTCACCTGAAGGGTGGAATTATACTACAAGAATATGTTATCCTCCTCAAGATTATTAAAAAATAAAGAGGTATTAGTCAGCAATAACTGGGGAAAATGGGAAAAGGGATAAATCACTTTATTGTAGAAAGTTGCTCTTGAACATGACACTTTCACTTCATCTCTGTGACTATTTGGTTTAGGTTATCTGCTTGATGGTTATCATACCTATGGTCTACCACACCATCCATCACTTTGGTTTTGGGTCAATGCTGCCAAATCATTCAGTGTCGCTGACATGTTCAAGAGAATTCATTCAGTAAAGCGCATCCTTTGTAATGCTAATAAACCTTTATTTTCATGACCACCATTCTTGAACCTTGTGTCTTCAGTCACATTCTGTCTCCAAAAATCATTACACTTATTTCATGTCGTTGATTTAGCATACATCAAGGCCGTCATGCGACGAGTCGCTTCTTGTCGACATCAACACATTATCCAAGAAGTTGACTTAGAAACACCCTTCCAGTACCTTCAGGCTTGCATACATCAATGGCAAGATTCTCTCTTCCAGCGACACGTTGACATCACTGGCCTTCGACCAAAAGACTTTGTATGGTGTTTGACATCAAAACATCTATTCACACCATGCAGAATGTACTGTAGTACCTTGAGAATCATGATCATTATCGATGATCTCTCTCACATCTGTTAACAGCTAACATCATTGGCTAGTAATCAAATGGTGTCTTCCCATGTTTGACTTCAGATCACATATTCACATGGTTAGACTCGTACTTGAGCGAATGATTGGACGAGATAGAAGACCCTAGATCTAGTTTCATCCATCTGGGCTGCGATTTCAGGAGAGTACTAAATCATCTCCAGGATGGCTTTACACAGATGGTCATCCCATCATGGGTCTATAACTGTAGATGACTATCTGATTTATGTACATGTAATGAAAATTTTATATCCTAAGTATGGGTATGCCTTCCCTCAGCAATTCATGAAAAATTCAAATATATCATGATATTATGTATTGTAATCGATGCAGGTCATCGTCTGCTTTAGATCCTCCTCAACACATCATAAGGAATATCACTCGACATTATCATTTTCGACTTCATGCTTTAGGGGGAAATTGGTACAGGTCTATTTTGGCACATCAGTGCCAACATTCAGATCAGTACAATTAGGGATCATTAAACCATAATTCAGTTGGTGCATGCCCTAGACAAGTCAACTCATTGAATGCCTCCTTCTATGAAAGTTTCCTGACCTGAAGCCTTCTTGGAATGCCTCCTTGGGACATCATCGCATTCCCAGCCTTGAAACTGTGTGCTACAAAGTAGGCAAGCCCACTATGGTCTACATTGCAATGCACTTAGGCCCTCTTTGACCTGCGCTGGGCGAGATTGAGTGAAATTTGCATAGGGTTCTGGGAATATTCCTTAAATATAGATGATTCTAGAAGGATCCTATCTCTTATCTCCTCCTATGATCTCAAAATTGGATAGGCTAAGGATCCATTAACCTCCTATCCTCTCATCCCTTGCTCCATAGAAACTAACTCCAAGTTTGGAAGGCCATTCAATACTCTCATTTATGACAAATCCACCTCCATTTCCTATAAATTGAGCACTCATTATAGTGATCAGGGGGCTAGAGTCTGATGTTTGTAAGGAAATTCTGTTGGTTTGAGAATTGAGTTTATGTTAAGCATGTTATGCTGCTGGAGTAGTGTGTTTTTGATGTGGCGAGGGTTGGACTGAAGCTGGAGGAGTGGCACAAGATTGAACTGTATTGGGTTAAACTCTTCCTTCTACATTAATAAAGTGTTTATTCCTTTTCTCATATTCTTGTTCATATATATGATGATTATGTGTTTCAATGTCTTTGATTCCATTGGTTTATAGTAGATAGATCATGTATTCTTTGATCATTTGTTGTTTCTGTTTCTATTGATACAGGTACCAATTAGTCAGATTTAGTTCAAGTGTGAGTGACAGGAGCAATTCAAAGGGGATTAAGGAAGCGAAAGCCTACAAGTAAGTTCCTTCATCTCATCTATCTACAATGAGAAAAGGCTAAACTACTTTCTTTCTGTTCTTCTAGGTGTAGCTAACCACCTAGGGAAAATGTGTTTATCCATAGATGCAAATTCCATATAACAACATGACAAAATAAAATGGGAAAATGTGGCCTAAGGAAAATCACGATCGAGATTCATAAGTGAAGAGATAAAATCCTTTGGCTCTTACGTATATATATGCATTAATAAGGTTACAAGAATCTGAAAGGTCAATGGAATATGTAGATCCATTCACAAAACAATAGTCACAAAAATCGAAAGGAAACATATAAATTGAAAATTTCAAGTGTGAGAGGGGATGTCTACCTAGAATATTGTGCGGGCACAGTCGCACTTCAGAAAGGTAGATGAAATCTCCGTTTAAAAATTGTGCATGGAGCTCTTAGAGATGAATAGCTTAATGAAATGACCGATTGGGTTGCGGCCATTTTATAATTTGCTCCACATGTATGAAGGAATATGAAATAACTTACTTGATCGTGCTTTAATATGTGATTAGGAGTAGGAAAGTGTGGAAATCCTTTAATGGAAGCTTACAACTAGGAAATGTGATGGCACTAGTCAGCAATGTTCTTTTGAGATTATAAACTACAACCACGATTTTCTTAGGAAACACTCAACAAGACTTAGGACAAGAAAATATACTTGGAGAATTTTAGGAATCTTATCACTTGGCACAATAAAAAATCACAAGCCTGCATTGTCAGCAATTTCCAAAATAATCTCTGTAGCACATATTCACATATGCTCTTCATCACATGTGCAAACTTAGTGCTTCGACATAGTTTTCTTGCAATTGAATTCTTTATTATGTCTTTCTTGATAGAATGATATGCAATGCAATATGTGAATTTCATAAACCAACCTTTTCCTCCAAGTAGTTTAACTCTCAAGCATATGAATAAGGATGGAATTTATATGCAATGCAATTCCTAACATGATGATACAATAATGTGACTGGAAATGCTATGAAATTTTCATGAAAACTCAAGCTTCAAGATGAAAATCAAAGAAAGAAGGAAAAAGTAAAGTAAGATAAACAACAAAAGATGCATGCCTATAATTTTCACAACATATAATGTGGATATAAATCTTGAGGGTGCTTGAGTAAAGAAATAATTTCCCAAACCCTAATGCATTCTATAGAATGAGAACCATATAGACCAAATGATGAGCATGTGAAATGTCCTTTGTCAATATGAGAAATCATTACTTTTGATAGCATCTAGGTCATCAGAGATCTAATAAATTTAGGACACAAACATAGCCATTGAAACCTTGAAAGGAAGAGGGGGACCCAAAATTTGGGTATCAGGCTAAAAATTTGGGTGTTGTTGTAGTGGATACAACATCCCCATAAGATTTGAAAAGAAATTCATCAATTGAAAACCATGGTAGCTAGAGACAGGTAGTACTTTATGAATTCTAAGATTATGGAAGAAATTGGACAATAGATTCCTAACCTTGGTCATACCAGGAGCAGGAGGAAGTAGTATTTTAGTGCCCTCACATTGTATTGGAAAAAAAAAAACCATACTTGGCATTATTCTCACAAAAAAGTATGCCAGAGAAACCAATGAGTATGCCTTGAATGAATGGAAGCTAGGTTGGATCACACTGAGCGTCATATCCACTATGCCCCTTTTCCTACAACTATTGGATTTTGGTAGCTTCAGACGTATGTTCTAGTCTTGATTTCTGTCTAAGAGAGCAAGGAACATGAGATCTCAAAAAACGTAAAAAGGTTTTGTGAGATAAGCTTGAAAAAATCCTTAATTAAATTAATTGATCAATAATTAAAAAATTCCTAAGTATAACTTAGGAAGTTGACTAATTAATGGGATTTAATTAAGGATGATCGAGAATTTTCGAGAGACTCTCACTTACCGAGTTTAAGAGTATCTTAGCCATTTGTGAGGATATAATCATGGTTGTTGGTGCTTCAGTGAGAGGTTGTAAGAGCATGTCAATGGGATGGAGAGAGAAGCAAGAGGAGAGTGAGTTACCTTGGCAGATTCAGCTATATAATTGTAGTGATTCAGGAAGGAAGAAACTTTCGAGCCAAAAAGAGAGCATCTGTGATTGAGGAGAAACATAGGAGATTTCCAAAGAATTTTCCAATGTTGCAGGGGTAGGAAAAGGGAGGCTAAAATCTTTTGTAGAGAAAGTCATCCAAGTAGTGTGAGTTGGCCAATCTAACTAAGCAAGTTGTCAAGAAGGGTTTGTTTTAGTTGTCCAAGGCTGGAAGGATCATCCATAATGCAGAGCCAATTTTTCTTGAGGCATAAGGAGGCTATAAGACCTTGTTAAAGGTTGATTCAGGGTTGTATGACTTTCCTCAGGCTAATATTATGAGCAAGCCAAAGGGAGGCCATATTATTTTGTATAGGAAGAATTTTTCTCCTAATTATTCTTGCCAGATATTTGTTGGAGGATTTACAGTTGGGAATCTAGATTATTGTACTATGATAATTTGCTGCATAATAAAATAAATCCTCATTTGTTGCATCAATTTTCCCTTTGGGGTTTTTCCGGGGACTATTAGTCCAAAAATTATTGTGTTGATTTCTTATGTGTGTGCATCTATTTCTTAGTTCTTGATTTTTATTTTCCGCAACATATTTTATGTTGAAAATTAAAATTGGAATTATTCGTTAATTATTATAAACAATTAATATGCTAATGTTTAGGAGAATAATATCTAGTCATTGCAATCAAGTAATTTTCACAACAACATCTCTACGGTCGAGTGTCAAGGACCCTCCACCTTTTACCTCTTCAGACTCCTAATTTGTGTAATGTGTGTTTGCATTTTTTTGTGTTTTAATTTTGTAGGTGGTAAAAAATATTTATTTTCCCATTAGGTAGATTGACACCACCTACTAAATATCATGTTGAAGATGGATGGCTAACTTATATATTTGGATTTCATGATTTTTTTTAGATAATACAAAATTAATTTACAAAACAAAATAGTTATTCTTACTCTTTATTTTCCCTAATGATTTTAATGCTCATAGATTTTAGAGAAATGAATTTTTTATTCGAACATATCTCTAGTGAATTCATTTTCATTTGGACATAGAGAGACTATGAGAGAATTGAAGTAATTTAATTACTTCAATTTTGCAGATACTAGTTCTTAATTAGGCTATATATATGACACAAGTCCATATATGCCATGCCATTATTTTCTTTGAATGTCAACTTGGTCTTACTAGGAATTTAATACTTTTTGTAAGGATCGAGGAGGAGCATTGATTTTTTTTGTTATTTTGGAAGTATGTTGAATCATCAATGCTTCAAAAGGATCTAAGGGATTTGAACAACATTTACAACCAATATGTTTCCCTTTATGTACAACCAAACTACCAATATATTTTTTATGGGAATATTGCTATTTAAGTGAAACATATCTTTTAATTAGAGACCCGAGATTTCTATAAGTTCTTATTGGCATTAAAAAACTAGGATATCTTATTACTCTAATTACTTCTTGACTTAAAGAAGAAGTACGTTTTGATAGTCTTATAGGTTTTTTGACATTGGCAACTCTTAACAATGAAACAAATTATTGGTGTAATTTATTAAAATCAAGTTAATATTAGTGATATATTTTCTAGTCCAAACACCATGCTTTCAATTTTCTTTTAATAAAAAAAATATTAACTAGTACAAGCAAAGTAAAAAAAAAATTATAAGAAAATATAAATTTGTAATTGGACAATATGAGAATTTGAGATCATATAAAAACCACTAAGCTAAGTATATGCCTGAACGTAGTTTAAAATATGTGGCTTGTAAAAATTACATTGAATTTGGGATAAAACAATGTTATAATGGCTAAAAAGGCCATCATGCAACAAAGTTGCCTTTAATCGAGCAATATCTAAAAAATTATATCTTTCGATTCTAGGATACCACAAGCGTTAGAGATATTTAATCTAGTATGCACCAAAGGATTTAAAGAAAATTTAAAAAGACCAATATTAACATACTAATAGCCTTTATGAAGTACATAATCAATGTCTTCCTGTCCAATAATGGGAACATGATATGAAAATTTGGACAAGGAAACAAGAATTATGACACGAGTATACTTTATATGTTGAGAAGATTTAAAATTAAGCAACCAAGTCTAATTAACTTTACAACAAGGAACGAAAAGAATATTCCAATTAACATCTAGAGTAAATTTTATTATATCCAATGTTACTATATTTTGATCATCTTGATTAACTATAACGTTATCTTGAAGAATACTTTGATTAACTATAAAGTTATCTTGAAGAATACTTTGAGCTATCATATATAATAATAAGCTATGTGAAATTTAGAAATAACTGTCTACCAAAACAATTAGAATATTTAAAGAAATTTGATTGTCAAAATATCTAAAAAAAAATAATTGGTTTCAAAAATTGTTTGTGTGTAGACACACAAACTGGAAACTAAATAAATTGTATATTAATTGACCTCAATGAATGGTGTACAATTTGTACATATAAATACATACAAGAAACAATTGAAGTAGTTTCCAGGTCTTCTTGGACTCCAATAACTACTGAAACTAACCTAATATTTAATCACGAGGATTACCTATCTAACATTCGTCCCTTAATCCGAAGGGATGTACCAAAGTCCAAGAATGAGAGCTCAAAATGAAAAAATGCATCTCAACCAAGAGCTCAATGTCCCTTAGGAATGGTTTTTAAGGATTCCCACAAACCAATATGGGAGAAATCAAAGTATCAACCAACACCAACTATGAAATCTTCATAGCAGTTTTTAGAACAACCAAAAATGTGGTTTTAAGATGACCATAAACTCTGGAACTATCACAATAGTTCATAGAACAATTCCAAATATGGAAGTGCTCTTTCACAAACAACTCAATCAACTCAACTCTCACTCGAGCTCACTTGAAATCTCTAAATCGAACCTGCAGTAGACCATCAACAATTCCCCCCTTGTCAGATACAGGGTGAGAAATATTCTTCATCACTACAAGGATAGTCATCAATCTCAAACATATTCTTTGGTATGACCTGTAAATCTTCTTGGTTGTTTTCATCCAATGCCAAGAAGCAATCCATTTGAAATTTAGTTGTCCTCCTACAATAGTCTTCTTTCTAGAACATCTATTTTTATGGTGGTTGCGCTTTCCACAATGCTCACATGGGTGAAGAAAAAACCATTGATCTTTCACATGTCCAACAAAATAAAAATGTTGGCATCGATCAAGTTGTTATGGAACAACACCATCCAAAAATTCAACACTTCAAAATTGTATAGGTTTAAAAAAATATGGAGTGTGAAAAGATACATCCAGAATATCCTTTTGTAACCAAAACTAGTTCTTTGTTTATTATGTGTAATCTCTTCCCATGGTATTATAACAGGTTTCATATCAGAACTTCTAACCGAATCGAAATTTTCTCTTGAAATCACTTCATTTCTCTGATCATTCTCTGACTGATGGCCAAGCTCAAACAAGCTACTTTTCTAACCAAGAACAAGTTTAGAATTCTTCTTTTGTAATTCATGCAGTTAATCTCGCTGAAAGTGGGACTCTAGCTCCAAGAATTCGGTTTTTCTCTTAGCATTTTGCAAACATGATTGGATGTCAAAGAGCGTGTCCTTTCTTACTTGGACATAGTTATGAATAATGGACAACATTAGATTGTTTAGTGATTGTAACAAATCATTGAGTTTGGCCATTTTCTCTAGCAATCAACTTTGAAATAGGGGTGTCAACTACCACTGAAAATGCAATCGTTTACAATGAAAATTCAAGAATAAAATAATGAATAATGTTATATAGCTACAACTACACAATTAGGGAATGTTATCTTTGCTCCATACAATGATCACCAAAGGAATCTAAAAAACTCAATTTTGTTGCGAGTTATATCCAATATGCATGAATCATGAGTTGAAAATTAAACAAATAGTGATGTTCTCAAGTAAAAGTGAAATTGCTACAAAATAGACCCATGGAAAATAAAATCATGTTCTCCTATTCCCGCGGAACCAAAATGTCACAACCTCTATAATTATATTTGTTATAGACATATCTGGGCACTACAACCCCAATCATATATGTCCATAAACCAAGGGCTTCTGAGTCCCTAAAAGTGTTGTTTCACACCCTAAAGGAACAAGGTCAGCTGATTACATCATCTCCCAGAAGTTTTCCACAGAAAACTGCTCAGAACTGGTCAAAACTGGACCATACAGACTGCTCAGTGCTAAGGGTGCAATGCATCTCACCTTCCACATGCAAAAAGTGCGACGCATACTGAAAAGCCCTTCTGTAGGGTGCGATGCGCAAGGGTAGGCAAATGGCAGAGACAATTTACAAGGTGGATGATCATGGAATCTTCAAGAAACTTCTCCTGTGACAATTGCCTCTCTGAATTCGCCTAGGGATGAGTAAGAAATCATGAATCTCCAAGTGGAACCAAGAACTATCAGAGAGAGGACACTAATCAAAATCCCAGAAGCTGACTCACCCCCCTGCAAACATCTATATATGGATCCCTCATCCCAGAGATCTAGGGGCTGGAATTTTGCATCTTGTAAGGAAGTGTTGTTGGTTTCCTGGTGGAACATCATAGTGTTCGATGATCTAAGCTTTTCATGAGGTGAAGAAGGGCTTTCATGCTGGGAGGATGACACTGGGTTAGATCAATGGGTTGTAATCCTCTCTTCTACTCTTTCTATTAATAAATATATTCAAGTTTTCCTCCACATTCTTATACGTTTGATGATATATGCATTTGTGTGGTCAATATATATCTGGTCCTATATTTTTTATGATTGTAGATGCCAATACTTTGAAGGTATTATGTTTCTTTGACTTTACAAGTACTCTTTGAAACGAGGTAAGCAAGGAAGGAGTTGCAAATATCTGTGAGAGGGGAGAAGGAACAAGCAAGGAACCAAGAGAAAGATCGAGGTTGGTATTCTTTGCTCCTCTCCTATCTACTTCTCATAAAGGAAAATGAAAGTAACTTTAGTTTATTTGTTTCTAGGATAGCTACCCGTCTTAGTGGGACGAGCAGCTCTGCATGGACACTAGATTTCCTGATAACAAAATGGACACTCCACTAAGGAGAAAATAGCTTGTTTGCTTGTCTATATTTGTTTGCTTTATAAACTACAGATGGAGCCTGAAGTGAAGCCAGCTAGCCTTCGAACTGCATTTGCTCTGCAATTGCAAAATAGATCGATGCTACTTCAATCTATCTCCGGGTTTTGTTTATAAACTATACAATTTATTTGCAAACATCCTAATTTCCCTGATGGTGGCTCAATTAGCCTCATTAGATCAGCCCCTGTGATTTGTATTTATTGACTATCATTAGCTCAACCTAAATCCCTGAACTAAGCTGCAAATTGTGACCAAGAACCAAGTTGAAGTCTCGTCCCTAGACCATCGCACCTTCTCCTCTTGGTAATTTGGATGCATCGCACCTCCCGTGTGCAATAGGTGAGATGCATCGCTCTTTCCCTCTGTTACAAGTGCGATGATCAGATAAGACTATTTCTGCCTCCAGATTTTTCTTTCGTTCACTCTCTTCAGTTTTATTCAGGAGTTTTGTTGTCTGTGATCAGTTTACCACTGTGGAAACTCCCTTCCTTTGCATGATTCAGCCTCCATTGTACAAAGAATCGTGAATGTTGTTGTGTATTGTTCGCCATTTACAGTTCTCTTTTACAAAGAAGTAGCGTAATCAAACTGTCGTCTTTTGATTTGGAAGTGTTGCAAGTGTCATTTTTAGTCAAAGTAAAGAATCCTATTGTTCTTGATGGTCGATTACACTGTTACTCTTGTATTTGATTTGAATTAATAGTTTTTCAAGTGTCGAAAATAGTTTTCAATTCAAAATCGCAAAGGATCATCATTGTCTCCTTTTCGCTTTTTGAAGAGAAAATGGTTAGTACTGTCGCTTTGAAAAGATAATTCAAATTTGTACTTAGCATTCTTTTTTTCATTCACGCATTAAGAAAGTGGAAAACAAATACATGCATGTGAATTTGCATTTAGACTGCTTGTTGATTTTGATTTAGGACAGTGCATCTAGTGTGTGCTCTTTGCTCTATGTTGAAAGACTATCACTTCTCTTTCCTTAGTAGCTAGGATTTTCATTACAAAAAGAAGATTAAATGACTATTTATCATCTTAGATTTCATTTTAGGAATTGTATATCTACATCGCGTGGTGAACCTAAAAGGCAAACTTCTTAAGAAAGATCAATTGTAAAATAAATTCAATGAACATAAAAACACTTTGGAACCTAACGCAAAACATTTAGAAGTCTAGGCCAGAGACGTATTCTGGCGTCGTAAAGCCTGGCAACTATTGCTTTCATTGTAGGTTGGGTGATTCCTCCTATTTGAGACGACAAGTTCCAGTATGGACTTATGCTCCCACGTACCGTCGAGTATATATTGGGAGACCACAATAGGTTATATCCTTTATCCTTAGGAAGTTGTGTCTTCCACCCTCTCGATCGAAATGCACTGAACACATCATTCGGGAAGATTGAATGCCGTACCGTAAAAAGTATTTTGCAGTTTTGTGATTGGTTTGGTAATCCCTCTATCTAGATTTCCAGAGTAGTCTCTTTTGTTCCTTTTCAGACTCCTTAAAGGAAAAGGTCCATCTGAGCATTTGTCACTTTAGGCTCATTAAAAATCGAAGGCGATTAGAGTCATCTTTAGCTTTTTCTTGATTCTTAAAAATTGAAAAATCAAGTTGTGTCAAAGCGTCATAAAATTTATTTTAATCGGAATAACGTCATTGTTCCCTCATTGGTCTTGGGTTGAGAAAATGGAGTCCACCAACCAAGGATTTCCCCTTGGGGGAAATCCTAGTCCTTTCTCCTCTTGGGGAGATGTTGGTGCACCTCATATGGCCACATTGTCCCTCCCAAGACTGACAATCAGCTTGCCAATATGGCTCTTCTCGACCTTTGTCGTTCAAACCACCGTGATTCCTGAGCAATCAAGTCAGCAACTAGATGATACTAGAGTTACCGCCCAACCTTCTGCTTCGTTTGTTTCTCCCTCCCCTCCTTCCTCTTCACTTGGTGAAACTCATAAAGCTAAAAACCAAGTAACTAAGAAGAAGAAAGGGAAAGAGAAGAAGAAGAAGGAGCCAAAGGCAAAAAGGAGCAACCATGCATCATCTAGCAAAAATCCACACACCGCACCATCCAAACTTAAATCTCCATGTGTCATTTGCAAAAGAGACCACTATCATTGAGATTGTCCTTGCATCCCTCAGATCTTAAGGGACTGGTCTCCTCGTTTGCACAATTCGTTGTCGTCAACCTCTGATGATCATGTTGAGAGTACACCATCAACTAGTGAAAACGAAGTCTCTAGGTAGAAAGGAAAATATAAATTTCCTTGTAGACTGTGTGAAGGTGATCATGCCATCCACCGTTGTCCCTTCCTGGATGAAGCTAAAAGAGTCTTGGAAAACCGTCCTACTTCACCGCTACAGCTTCCTCCTGGGTACAAGAAACTCTTGCCGAGTCCATCGCTAGTTGAAAATCTGACTGACACACCTTTGTTGTTGGTCGAAGCATCTACCATTTAAGATAAACCCTCTGAGTCCACACTGGACCAAAGTCTTGAGGTCGAGATGACAGTCGACCCAGTCTTGTCTTCGGAAGGTCCATCTTCAAATGATACAGTCACCGAAGAGAATGAGAATGACACCATTCAAATTCTTTTCGTAAACACAAACTCCGATGAACATGGGGGAAATCTACCTGTTCCTTTACCGCTGGAAGGAAGTTCATCAGAGTCGTATCCGGCCATTTATTCAGTCCCACCTCCGAGAAACGTAGTCATTTCCTTTACTAGGCAGACCCCGTTTACTATCTAATGTACCATTCTGAATCATTGTACAAGCTTACAGAATGGTCATGGTCGGTACTATCATAGATGAAGGGGCTTATGTGAGTATCCTTTCCTCAACTGCTTGGAAAGCAATCGGTTTTCCATCGCTTCTACCTAAGATGCGAAATCTGACAAGATTCGACAAAGGAACCAGTCAACCATTAGGGATCCTTCCAAGTTTTCCTATAACTTTGAGAGGGAAAACCGTTTATCTGAACGTGATGGTAATCCAAGGACCTCTAGATTATAATCTACTCCTTGGGCGTGACTACATTTATAGCATGGGAGCCATTGTCTCCTCACTCTTTCGAGTAATGTGTTTTCCGCATGAAGGCAAAATGGTCCATCTCATAGACCAACTTTCATTCCCTGGCTCACACATAGCTAATAGTCAAATGCCACCCCTAACTGGTCTTTTCATGCAAGGAATGTCTCATCAATCTCCAGTCCGTCCACCTGATGAGCACGAGTAATCTGGTGAATATGACTGAAACCCAGGGGGCATGCACCATGGTCTGCCTCGGCAGGAAAACCTTGGGTATAGGGTAAGTTTCTGTGAAGGATATATGACTAGTCTGACACACCCGTCTATTTAGGAAAATGAGATTAGACCGGAATAAGATTCCCTCGTCAAAATTATGTGAGTGGAGGCATCTGCACCATTCACCTTTGTCTATTTTTATAGACATCGCCAAGAAAGTGTTTTGTCTGCAAATGTAGATGAAGCAATCTTGCAAATGTGAGAACTTTCATATGGTAACCTGAAAATGCTACTTTGTATGTTAAAGGGTATGCCTTTCCTAACAAAGCAAATGCTTTGTTTGCAAATTGAAGGGTAACCTGGAGACTCTACTTCATTATACCTGGGGGCATGCAAACCTTTTTGCATGAAGTGAAAAACAACCATTTATTTTCTTAGTTTCTAGATTCTCAAGCCTTTAAACTTGTAGGATTGGTCGTTCTTAGCTTACATAAAGAAAGGATTTGGAGCAAAGTTTCGAATGGTGCAAGCTCCCTAAAAATTGAACCTATCGATGAGACATCCTTATTACACGATTAGCACGAGCAGTTTTATGCAAAGTTCAAGCTCGTTAAAAATTAAACCTAAAAAATGAGCATATGTTCCGCCAGAGTTTAAGCTCATTAAAAAATGAACTAATCTCTAGTAAATAACCATTGTGAATGCATTATCATCAGCTTTTGAGCCTTGATCATGTTCTCACTGTCACCTCCACTCTGTTTTAGCCGATCATACGCCCCCATTTGATTGTTTACCCTTTTGAGGAACAACTGCGACAAGTGATTCTGTTAGCCATCCTCGTAACACTGTTGTGATTGGAATGTTCCAAACCTTACCTGGAACTAGCTACTACCCGCAAATATCACTCGTTCCTCAAAAACGAGTCTCCTTTAAGCTCTTTTCATCTTACTCATAAAATATGAAAATATTGCCAATCAATTGGCCTCTCTAGCTCGTTAAAGCTATCGGAAGTGCTATCCCTCCTCTAGATTTTAATATTTTTGGACCTGAGGGATTATTACAGAAAAAGATCGAGCACTTGTCTTGTTCGGCTCGTTAAAACTATCGAAAGTTCATCCCTTTCCTATTATTTTATACATTTTCGGACTTAAGGGATTATATGATGAAAAATGATTATTGGAGTTTCCTTTCCGTCCCTTTTCAGACTCTCTAAAATTGAAAAAGGACTCTGATGTCTTTGTCGCTAGACTCGTTAAAACCAATAGCGACAAACTTGTCTATATAGACAAGAACGAGTTTCACTGTCGCTAGGCTTGTTAAAACATAGCGACAGATTTGTCCGAAGGGTAAATTATAGAACAAGCATATGTTATCCTCCTCAAGCTTGATAAAAGTAAAGAGGTATTGGTCAGCAGTGATTGGGGAAAAATTGGGAAGAAAACTTAAAGAAACTTTATTGGTTGCAAGTCGCTCTTGAACATGACACTTTCACTTCGTCACCATGATTGAGTCAGGTTGGGTTATTCCGTTCACCGGTCATATCACCATTGGTCCATCAAACCATCCTTTTTTGGGGTTAACGCTACCAATTCATTTCAGTGTCGCTGATATGTTCAAGAGAAGTCGCTCAAAGGATTCACCAACCCAGCTTGTGTCTCATCTGCTACAATGCCTTCACCCTTCATTCTTTCATGACTGCCACCCTGAGCCATGTATCATTAGATCATTTTCACCTCCACAAAATCATTTGCTCCGTTCCGTGTCATGGATGTGGGATTCATTAAGGCCCTCCTACGATGGGTCACTTCTTGTCTATGTCAGCTTATTATCCAAGAAGT
Organism: Pinus taeda; assembly: GCA_000404065.3. Taxonomy (NCBI): domain Eukaryota; kingdom Viridiplantae; phylum Streptophyta; class Pinopsida; order Pinales; family Pinaceae; genus Pinus; species Pinus taeda. The sequence continues at coordinate 63,294 of APFE031311946.1, read as the reverse complement.
TGACCTAGGAACAACCCTTTCAGTACTTTGAAGCTTGCATGCCTCAATGGCAAGTTTCTCACTTCCGACGACAAGTTTACATCAATGGCCTTCGACCGAAAGATTTTGTGTGGTGTTCAACACCAAGTCCCTTCTTCACACCACGTGAATTGTATTGTCGTACCTTGAAGGTCATCATCATTATCAGTGATTCCTCTCGCGCATGTTAACAACTTAGATCATTGGATGGTAATCAAACGATATCTTTCCATGTTCGACTCCAGAACATTTTTCACATGGATCGACTTGTACTTCGGGCGAAGATTGCATGAGTTTGAAGACCCCTGATCTAGTTTCATCCATTCAGGCTATGATATATTCAGGAAAATAAATACATCAAATGCACATCATTGCTGCATAGATGATCATCCGAATCAAAGGATGATGGCTCTATCAGAATCATCAGTCTGCCACAGACAGTTGTTTGTCCTATGTACATGAAAATGAATTTATAAAGCTGATCATGGGAATGCCCACCTCAGCTAGATCATGAAAACATTATGAAGATAATGCAGTGTATTGTATCTTATTATAGGTTGCCTTCCAGTTCGAAAAACCTCAGATCCTCATGATAAAGCATTTCACCCGACATCAAAATATTTACGACCTCATGCTTTAGGGGGAAACTGTTATAGACATATTTGGGCACTACAAACCACATCATATATGTCCATAAACCAAGGGCTTCTGAGTCCCTAAAAGTGTTGTTTCACACCCTAAAGGAACAAGGTTAGCTAATTACATCATCTCCCATAAGTTCTCCACAGAAAACTACTCATAACTGGTCAAAACTGGACCATATAGACTGCTCAGTGCTAAGGGTGCGATGCATCTCACTTACCACATGAAAAATGTGCAATTATTACTAAAAATCCCTTCTTTAGGGTGCGATGGGCAAGAGTAGACAAATGGCAGAGACAATTTGCAAGGTGGATGATCATGGAATCTTCTAGAAACTTCTCCTGTGACACTTGCCTCTGAATTCGCCCAGGGATGAGTAATAGGTTATGAATATCCAAGTGGAACCAAGAACTATCAGAGAGAGGACACTAATAAAAATCCCAGAAGCTGACTCACCCCCTGGAAACATCTATATGTGGATCCCTCATCCCAGAGATCCAGTGGCTGGAATTTTGCATCTTGTAAGGAATTGTTGTTGGTTTCCTGGTGTAACATCACAGTGTTGGGTGATCTAAGCTTTTCATGAGGTGAAGAAGGGCTTTCATGCTAGGAGGATGACGCTGGGTTAGATCAATGGGTTGTAATCCTCTCTTCTACTCTTTCTATTAATAAAGCTATTCAAGTTTTCCTCCACATTCTTGTACGTTTGATGATATATGCATTTGTGTGGTCAATATATATTTGGTCCTATTTGGTCCTATATTGTTGATTATTGTAGATCCCATTACTTTGAAGCTATTATGCTGCTTTGACTTTACATGCACTCTTTCAAACAGGGTAAGCAAGGAAGGAGTAGCAAAGATCTGTCAGAGTGGAGAAGGAACAAGCAAGAAACCAAGCGAAAGACTGAGGTTGGTATTCTTTGCTCCTATCCTATCTACTTCTCATAAAGGAAAATGAAAGTAACTTTTGTTTGTTTGTTTCTAAGATAGCTACCCATCTTAGTGGGACTAGTAGCTCTGCGTGGACACTAGATTTCCCGATAACAATATTGTAAAAATAAAATTACCAAACATACCTATTTGAACTTGAACTTGTGACGTCATGATCTCTAACATACCAAAAGAGGTTTTATAACCATAATGCCCTTTTCTTTCATTTTAATTGTATAATGTGCTTGCCTAAAATATGTCTTTTATGGGAAGTTTCACCACAATTAACTCATACACAATCAACTCATACCTTCTTCCACGTCACTGTGTCAACCAACACGTGAATTGAGAGTGGGACACATGAGGATTGGACAACTTCTCCAATGGCAAATTTACACACAACAAATGCTATCTATTGTTTTGGTCATGGGGTTTGACTACAACATCACCTTGGACTTGTAATGTTTGGGATACAATAGTTATATGCCGCAAAGTGATATGACCTATAGAGATGTCCCTGAATCTAATCCTGGAATTGAACAATATTATACAAAGGCTGGCATTACATTGATCTTTCCAACGACTCCTTCAATGCAACATTCCACCACTTCATGGAATTTTAGTGTCAAAGAAATTTTGTTTAACTCTACTCAACCATCCACTTTTAGCATGCACATATGGAAACAAAACTTCACTGTTGTATGACTAGCTAGACAACCACAAAGAGTTGAAATTTTACTGTTCAAATGCATATTTTTCAACCCGTGATTGACAATGCAATATCATAGCAAAATCATCATACTGATGACCTCAAAGAATAAATGTTCATCAATGCTGACCAGTTAAAAATATGAAATATACTTAACCACATTCAATCATAGGTTCTGCTAGTCCCACTACATAAGCAATTCTCTCACATCCAGAAAAGGAATACAACTCAAAAATTCACACGTCTGCACTACCAAATTTCCGACAAAGTTCGATATTAGCTAATATATGGGTTATTTTCCCAACAGTTCTAGATGTCAAGCATTGTGTTTTCTTATATTGTGAGATTGTGAAGGTAAAATAAAAAAAATTCTCCCAAATAGCAAAGGGATTAGACTTCAGTCGCGTGCCTCTTTTTACCATTTTCTGGAGGATTCATAGCCATTTTTTTGGTAATAAACTTTCAAAAGTTTAATACCACTTCCAATTTATAAATTTTCTATGTTCTCCCTATGTAGTCGTTCATCTTCTTTTCATTTTTTCTTTTAGAAACATGGACACTTTTAACTTAATTTAATTATTCCTCTGCTTTAAAGAATGCGACTCCATTTTAGTGCAAAAGCATCTCATAAATGACTTTTCTTTTAAGGTGTTGTTCTTTCATTTTAGAAGAACTTAATAAAATGCACCTCATTTTTTATATTAAACGAATTGAATTAGAAACAAGACTGCTTCTTTTTGCATTGTAAATATACCTCTCTTTCAAAAATGCATACTATGGAATTTATAGGGCAGCAATTGATTGCAAACCTTTCTCCAGACATCACGAGTCGCTTCGCTTGAACCCTACCAGCCAATGCCAGTGTCTTCCAGTCAGTACCTTCAAGTGATACTGCATTCAGTATATCGGTATGCTTAATTACAAATATGGACACTCTAGTGGGTTTACTATGCTAAACTACAAATATGGATGGGTGACAAAGGTCTAGCACGCACACCTCTATTTCAACTAGACATACATTCTCTCTTACCACAAAACTAAACTAGTGGCTTATTTCAATCAAGAAGCGAATGAACTACCTGCTTTGATACAACTGTAGACACACAAACTAGAAATCAAATAAACTGTATACTAATTGATCTCTATGAATGATGTACAATTTGTACATATAAATACATACAAGAAACAATTGGATTATTTTTTAGGTCTTCTTGGACTCCGATAGGTACTCAAAATTATTGGCTCCCTGTTAATGGTGGTGTAGAAGGTCAACGCTCCCTGTGTGTTTCATGGCATGTGCTTAAATCTAGCAATGTGTCTGTTTACTAACACCTACGGGTTTTGGTGTAACAACAATCGGAACTAAGAATTGGTATTAGAGCTAGGGTCGAATATCCACTGTGCAAGCATCTTAGTGCCATCGCCTTACTCTGGAAGCACTCGTTAAAACGCTGGTTGTTACCTCTAGAGTTGCTGAAGGATCTATCCAGGAAATCATGAGGAACACTGAAACTAAAAGACAGTTGCTGCAAGAAAATCAAGGTCATAGATCTAAATGTGTTGCTGGAGTTTGAAATGTGGAGATCCATGGAGTTTGGAGTTGAAACGTGGTGTTTGTAAGTTTGTTTTCACATCAAGGTTGCACGTATATGTCAAGTTTGTGCTCAAACCAACATATGTATGTGTGAAATGTGAAGATATTAAAATATTATATACGTTTTTATATTTATTATGAAACATATATAATTATATGAAGGAATTTTGAAAAGTATATTTTGAAAAGGAGTAGGAATTTTGAAAAGGGTATTTTAAAAGGAAGAAGGTCATTATTACTAAATTTTAAAGAGTAATAATTAAAATTTTATTTTTAAGTGGATATTTTGTGTTTTGGGGCGTGAATTTGATTGGAAATGGAGACAGTAGTCACAGATATGGAGAAGTTGAGCGGGGCTAATTTTGCCCTATGGAAATCACAGATGGAGGATATACTAATTTTAAAGGATCAATATTTTCCTATTGAGGGAACAACAAAGAAACGCTCATCGATGACAAATGAAGAGCAGAATAAGCTAGATAGAAAGGTGATTGCGACAATTCACCAATATTTAGCAAATAATGTTTACTTCAATGCGTTTGGAGAAAAGACAACAGAAGAATTATGGAAGAAGCTCCATGATCTATATGAGAAGAACACGACATCAAACAAATTGTTCTTGATGAAGAAGCTTTATAATCTCAAAATGAAGGAGGGTGCTTCAGTTGCTGAGCACTTGAATGCATTTAATATTATTACTAATCAACTTACCTGTATTAAAATCATTTCAGATGATGAAATTAGATCTATTTTGCTAATGTGTTCTATTCTAGACAACTTCGAAAATTTAATTGTAGCTATGAGCACTTCAACAACTGCAGGGAACCTGAAGTTTAATGATGTCAGCAGCAGTTTAATGAATGAGGAGCTACAATACAAGTCAATTGCGGAAAACCAGGGAGGAGAGGCTCTAGCTCTAGCTGATCATGGTAGGAGAATGGATCGAGGCTAGCAAGGGCGATCAAGATTGAGAGGCCGATCAAAATCAAGGAAAGGCAGAACCATCTGCTTTCATTGTGGCAAACCTGGGCACATGAAGAAAGAATGTCGATTCTGGAAGAACGTACAAAAGGATCAAAGACCATCTAATACAAATCACAAGTCATCCAACACAAATGAAGGTGAGACTATTGCCGTAGCCATAGATGGTAATGTGTTGTTTACTATTTCAGTAGAGGATGCATGTGTATATACATCTAGCAGTAGCTTTGATTGGATCCTTGACTCTGGGGTATCTCACCATGTAACCCCATGCAAAGATAGTTTTGTTTCATATAATCCTGGTGATTATGGTAGAGTGCATTTGGGGAATAATCATTTTTGCAGTATTATTGGAGTGGGATGTCCAGATCAAGATGAAAGATGGACAAGATATATTGTTGAAATAGGTCAGGTATGTGCCAGAAATACACATGAGTTTAATCTCTATGGGATGACTGGATGATGAAGGCTATTCAACAAGCTTTGGAAAAGGAGGCTAGAAAATTAGCAAAGGTGCATTGGTCGTGGCCAAAGGACCCAAGACAGGAACATTATACACATTGAAGACACTGATAGGAAAATCATATTTGGTTGCTGTCACAAAAGAAGGAAATTCAGCAGATCTATGGCATAAGCGTTTGGGTTACATGAGCGAGAAGGGATCAAAAATCCTTGTTGGTAAAAATTTATTGTCAGGTTTGAAATCCTACAATCTTGATCTTTATGAGCATTGTATATATGGTAGACTAAGAAGGGTTTCATTCCTTAGAGGTGGCCATGATAGAAATAAAAATGTGTTAGAATTGGTACTCTCATATGTGTTTGGGCTTGTTAACATCAAATCATTAGGAGGAGCATCGTATTTTGTAACATTTATAGATGATGCATCAAGGAAGGTTTGGGAATATCCTATGAAAAATAAAATTGAAGTGTTTGGAATATTTCAAAAATTCCATGTTGCTGTTGAAAAAGAGACTAACAAATTGCTGAAGTATTTAAGAACAAATAATGGTGGAGAATATTGCTCAAATGCATTTAAGGAATATTGTAACGGGTTTGGCATAAAGCATGAGAAGACTGTGCCTGGTACTCCTCAACAGAATGGTGTCGCAGAAAGGATGAATCACACCATTATGGAAAAGTTGCGAAGCATGTTTCCAATTCTAGTTTGGAGAAGAATTTTGGGTTGAAGCAGTCAAGACCGCTTGCTACCTCATAAATAGATCTCTAACTACAGCCTTGGATGGCGGTATCCCTAACGAAGTTTGGAATGGTAAGAAGTTGAATTATTCTCACTTGAAAATCTTTGGATGTGAAGCATTTGTACATATTCCCAAAGAAAATAGAACTAAGCTAGATGATAAATCTATGAAATGCATTTTTTTGGGATATGAAGATGAAGATTTTGGTTATTGTCTATGGGATTCAGTCAAACATAAAATAATTAGAAGTAGGGATGTTATATTTAATGAGTTAGAAATGTTCAAGAGGACTGTAGGTGAGTTGGAGGTCAAGAAAGTTATTGATAGGTTTGAAGAGCAGCAGGAAAATGTATCACCAATATAAGAAAATGAACAGCAAATTCAGGAGCATGAAAAATAGTAAGTGAAAAATGATGAACAATAAGAAGAAGGAATCTTGCAGGAACCTTTACAGGAGATTCAACCTGATAATGCACAACCACAGTTGGTTCACGGATCTTCTAGGCCTCATAAGCCTTCACAAAGGTATCCTCCTTCAAACTATATTTTGTTGACTGATGAAGGTGAACCTAATTGTTTTCAAGAAGCTTGTAAAGTTGAGCACAATAAAAAATGGAAGAAGAAATGAAATCTTTGCTGGAAAATAAAACTTAGGAGTTGGTAAACCTGCCAAAAGGTAAAAAGGCTCTACAAAACAAATGGGTTTATAGAATTAAGCATGAAGGTGACGAAAAGAAGGAGAAATATAAAGCAAGGCTGGTGGTGAAAGGTTTTTCCCAAAAAAAAGGTATTAACTTCACTGAAATTTTCTCACCTATTGTTAAAATGTCATCCATTAGAGTCATTCTTGGTCTAGTTGCTACTTTAGACTTAGAATGTGAACAGTTAGATGTAAAAATTGCATTCCTTCATGGTGAATTGGAGGAAGAAATTTATATGGAGCAACCAGAAGGCTTCATAGAAAAAGGAAAAGAAGACCTTGTTTGCGGGTTAAAGAAAAGTCTTTATCAGTTGAAACAGGCACCTCAACAATGGTACAAGAAATTTGATTCATTCACATTGGAACATGGTTTTTAGAGGTTGGAAGCTGACCATTGTGTCTATATCAAGAGGTATGATCAAGGAAAGTATATCATATTATTGTTATATGTGGATGACATGTTGATTGTTGGGCATGATAAGAATAAGATCAATAGCTTGAAGAAAGATGGGTAACAAATTTGCAATGAAGGATTTGGGACCAACACAATAAATATTGGGCATGCGGATTATGCGTGATAGGAAAAACAAAAGGTTGTGGCTGTCACAAGAAAATTATATCAAGAAGGTCCTTGATAGGTTTAGTATGAAGGATGCCAAACCAATTGGGCCAGTTGGTACACCCCTTGCAGCCCACTTCAAGCTGAGTACTAAATTATGTCCCACTGATGACAAGGAGAAGGAAGAGATGAGAAAGATTCCTTATGCTTCAGTAGTTGGCAGCTTAATGTATGCCATGGTATGCACATGACCAGACATTGCGTATTTAGTGGGAATAGTGAGTAGGTTCCTTGCCAATCTAAGCAAACAACATTGGCAAGTAGTAAAATGGATTTTGAGGTATCTCAAGGGTACTAGTCATTATTGTTTATGTTTTGGTCATGATGAGACTGTGCTTGAAGGATTTACAGATGTGGATATGGCTGGAGATATGGATACCAGAGAGTCCACTACAGGTTATTTGTATACATTTGCAGGTGCAGCAGTATCTTTGGTGTTAGGCTACAAAGAATAGTAGCCCTCTCTACAACAGAAGTAGAGTACATAGCTGCAACGAAAGCTTGTAAAGAGATGTTGTGGATGCAACATTCTATAGGCTCTAGTGCCTCTTTCCTTCTCCTATTGTGTCATATTTGTAAATCCTTCAATCCTATCCCAAGTTGTTCTTAAGGGGGGATGTTAGGATATTCCGACACATAGGAAATAGTTAAGTATAACTTGGTCTAGTGTAGAGTTAGGTAAAGTGTGTTTCTTTACTATGTACTTTTGTAACTTACAAACTGATGGTCACGATATGTAGTGATCTGACGGTTCATTCTCTCCTCGGTATTACCGACACTTGATCCATGGCTTAGCACCTGATTGGTCCATGATCTCTATTTAAAGAGCATGGAGGGTCATTTGTAGGGTAACCATTCATGAGAGAAGCTTATGTAAATTTCTGTTCTTTTATTAATAAATTGTCTGAAGTGGTCGCATTGGCTCAGGTCATGGACTGTTTCCCTCTTTGAGGCTTTTAACCAGTGTTCCATAGGGACTCGCCCCTCTCTAGGGGTCTAATTTCCTAGCTCCCTTGCACTCCGAGGACTTGGGGATGAGAAGGGGTCATTTCCCCATGCTCCCAAAAAACAGGGTACACAGGGGGACATGCTAGGGGGACGTTTCCTTGTGCTGAGGGGTCGTTTCCGAAAAGAGGGTGATGAGGGGTCGTGGGGGGTCGAAGGGGCGAGGGCACATGGGGGTTGAGGGAGGGGGGATGTGATCGAGGGCCCAATTTGTTTAAAAAACTTTTTATAATTAAAATTTAGCATTGTTTTTAATTATTTAGGGTTTCAATTCGTATTTTTATAAACTTAATTCATTATTTGCCCTGGCCCCTCACTCCATTCGCAAGACGTTCCTAGTTCCTCTGCAACATAGAGGAATTGGTCCACATATAGCTTCATCCACTCTATCAAGAGGAACAAACTTACCTCTAAAAGAGCAGAGAAGTTAGTCGTTGTGCACAGTGCCCTACGTCTTGAGCATAGGAAGACACCTAAGTATTTGAAGGGACTAGCAACACAATGGGAGGTTGATCTAGAGGATGATGCACAAGTAGATATGAGGAGAGACTTGATGAGAGACAAATGGGGTTGGTTCGTGTGCCACTTAGCATGTTTGAGAATGCTAGTGATTCAAATTCAGATGGTGATATGGTTGATCCTGATTTATTCATGTAGTAGCTAGATGCAGAGACTAGCGGGGCATTACCTTGAGGCTTGAGCAAAATTATGCTCGTTTATCTTTCGATATGTTGATGTTCTTATGTTATTCTGACTCTATAAAATTTTGACTCTTGATGTATCAGACCTGACTTTTATAATTTTATGTCAATATTCAATGTTCATAATAGGAAATGGAACATCAATATGGTTTAAAGTTTAATCATAATGTATGATGTATGATTATAAATTAGAATTTTAAATTTATATGATATTAAATAATGATATTCATATCAATGATCATGCTTTGGAGCTTTTCAATTCAAACCCAATTATCATAGTGGACTCAATTTATAAATTATATTTTATATTTATAAGTTTTTAAGACCCTGACGTCCCCCCATGTTTCCTAAAAATTGGTGGGGAGCTTTTGCATAGGCCGCTCCCGCATATCCTCACTCCCTCGCCCCCTCGTCCCATAATCTTGGTGGAACATTGGTTTTAACCATGTCAACAATACTGGTGTATTGATATGTGATCTGTTTGTAAGCGGTGTCCTTTGGTGTTTTGTGTGAGGAACTTACCCTGTAAATTCCTACAGTTTATCTAGTCAAATGTAAATTTATTTTTTATTTTTTGTAGCCTACCTACTATGTGTGCTTAAAGATCATACACTAGTCCCTGGACAAGCTCTGAATCACTTGTGCACCTGCTCTATGTAACCTTTTATTTTATTAATAGAAAGTTGTCTTTTTATTTTTATTAATAGAAAGTTGTTGATTTTTCCTAAAAAAATAATTTCATTATAAAGAAATTCTATAATCTATTTGGGGAAGATAATGAAATTTAGATTAAAAAAAAAAAAAAAAAAAATGGCCAGGTTAAAATAAATTTATTAAAAAATAGAAAATTAGAATTAAATATAGAAATTAAATATTATTTTGTAATTTTTTTAAATTTGTAAATTATATTAGTCAATATGTGATGATAGTATGGAATAGGAGGGAGAAAGAAATTAAGACTTAAATGTAAGAAATTAAATATTTGATTAATGTAATTTTAAAAAATATTTTAATTATATTTACTCATTTATGTGATAGAAATGGAATAGGAAGGAGATAGAAAATAAGAATTATGTAAGCAATTGATTTTGTAATTTTTTAAAAATATTTTAAATTATATTTACTCAGTATTATGTGATGATAGTATGGAATAGGGAGGGAGAAGAATTAATAGATAGTATGGAATGGGGGAGAATTAATAGTTTAACTAGTGTTTTTATCTTACATTTTATAGGCTGAATAACTAAACATTTTAGATAAAATAAACATAGAAAAACTAAAATAAGGTATATCTTGCCATCCTTGAAAATGATGTAAATTTTAGGACAACACCTAGTGGGTGTTCATAGTTAAACCAAACCCGCTACTTCAGCAACTTCTGGGTGTACATGGTTTTTATAAACTCGAGCAGTTCAGCGAACGGCTGCAACATTTTCCCGGCGTTCATATTTTGGAGGTTGGAGTTTTGGATTATACAATAGAATGGCCGCAACGACGCGCAGGGAGTAATAATGTAATTAATGTGGATTGAAATAGATAACTACGGTGATTCACATGCTTGAAAGTCATCAGATATCAATATAAAAGAAATAGTGAAGTGATTATTACAATACTGTATTGTATGGAAAACGTGCTCGAGACCGATCAGATATCAACACGAAAGGAATAGTTGATTGATTTAGTCAAAATCAGAATATTTGGATAAATTTATCAAAATAATTAATATATGAGTAATAAATATCTATATTTCAAATAAATATGTAACAAAATTACTTTATGACGGAGATTTATCCCATTTTAATATTTTCTATTTAGAAATAAGTTTTGTTACAATATTATGGTTTACTAATACCACATGCCCAAAACACCATAACTTATGTTTGAATGACACATGTGCTTATGACATTCTTCTTAGTTAATCTATTTAATTAACATGGAAGAAAGTGCATAACAATTTGAAATAACTATAACCTTTGATTTGTGACAACCACTAAGAATATTTTAGAATGTTTAGTGGAGGTTAAATCCTTACCATCCACCTAATAATTATGAATAATCAAATTAAAGTTATAGAAAGGAGATTTAAAAAAGTAATTAATAAAAATAATCATGTGCACAATATAGATGTGTCATTGATTTAAAAACATATTAATAACAAAAAAATCCAATTTATACTAGAAAATGTAGCCATAAAAAATATTTCAATATAAACTACATACATACTATATAACACAATTATAAGAATGCAAGAATATTATCTGGTTCGCCTTTTTTTTGTGTAACTTCCTCATGCAGCGACCGCACATTTAGGGATTTTTTTTTTATGTTGTGACTTGTGTTTGGAAGATACATTGTGAATCAACCTTTAGGTCGCAAGGTTGCAATCATGAGCCATAACAAAGTAGCCAAAAGATGAGTCCAATGCTATGATGCAACGATGCGACTCATTCCTCAAAACACATTCTTCTTCTATGACCTTCATTACTCACAATCCATCCCATAGGTCGCAAGCTTGCATGTCAGAGCCTTAATGAAACAACTAGAGGATGTGACCTATCTCTAACATGACTCTGTGACCTCCACATGTCATAATCCATCACATAGGGTATCATTTCTTGAACACATTGCCAGTTGTAGAAGTTCCTCAAGTCACCTTTCTAAATGTAATTAACATATTTGTAACTCAAGGTCGCACCTGAAGCCTTTATGATGACTTTGGTTCATTATTGCGACCTACGCCACTACTAGAAATTGCGAAATTGCAACCAGACAACAAATTGCGGAATTGGAACCAGACAACAAATTGAGTTCTGGCGGTCTATTCCACTTAGTGTCTACTGGTTTGTTTGGAAATGGCGTAACAGAAAACTCTTTCAAAACTGCAGGGAGGATTTCAAACACTTATTCGACAAAATCATCCCCTTTTATCTCTCAATCCTCCCTAATATCCCCCAGCAATTGAAGCCACATGCTAAGGCAGACGTTCTTCCTCAACATATCTTCCCGCAGGCTCATTTTGACAGAGTTGCAAAAGATGGTCAATGTGCTTGTGGTTTTTACTTATGCATTGCAAAGGACCAGCATTATTCTATCTACTGGAATGGAGGCCTTGGGACTAACAACAAAGTTGAGGCCATGGCTCTACATGGTCTTCTCATCTTCTGCTCTTTTTTGGATACCGGCCCTATTCAAATCTTTGGGGACTCCAAGATCATTATTGACCATGTTTCCGGAAAACAATCTATAAAAAATGACAATCTATCTAGATGGTTGCACAAGATTTCAACATTATGGAAGCCTTCACTCTTTCCTATCTCTCATATCAAGCGTTCTCAAAACGAGGTGGCAGATGAGCTTTCAAAGAAGGGCTTGCAATCACAATGTGGTGTGTGGCACTTGAACATCACTGTAGAATCCAACACATACTTTATTCATCCTTTCTTTATGCAGGGTATATAGATCTGTAACTATCCTAGTATGTTTCATGACCCCATTCACTAATTTCTATCATATGACTAGGTACTATGCTTTTGACTGTTTTTCCTCTCTGCATTAAAATCATATTTTTCTAACAGACTTCATTTTTAATCTATCATCACATATGCAGACAATGAATCTGATAGAACGAAATCTGTTAGATGTATAGCTCAAACTATTTCTCTTCTAGTTGGAAATATTGTCATTTTCTTCATAATGTATATGTTTTTTTCTACTATTTATAATATAAACAAGATACAACGTTTTCTTTTTGAAAAAACACAATTACCCCATCTTTTGAACTTGCCAACATAAAGTGCGAAAAGGGGCCTCAATTTGTATTTTCATTCATAATTATGACTTGGCCCACATCGCATTTCCAATTTCAACTTGGCCAAAGTTGCACTCCCAAATTTGATGGATAAGTGATGCATTTGAGAGGTTTATTTAAAGTGATTTAAAGGCTTCCTAGTGGGATGACAATTGTGACGATTGAAACACACATTAATGAGTCCTTTAGAGAAGGATACTATATATTAAAATATTACATGTGAGAAAATGATATAGGCTCAACTATAATGGCATGTTTGATGATATAGCCATAACAACATTTTGGCACTCCAAATATAAGTTATGGACAATCAGAAATAAAGGTATCTAAGAAAATGGGAGATATATGAAAACAACTTTTAGTTTGAAAAATCTAAGCATGTGAACAATGCAATAACACTAAATACATGACTCTTCATTTCGTTCAGGGAAACATTCACACATATCTCAACTTGAGCAGCTCACAGGTGTGGAACACCACTGGGAGACTACCACTATAGAACACGCTCTTCCTTCCATGCATTACATGAGAGATATATACAATATACACACATTTAGGGAAGTTGAAACAACACCCTAGAAAATAGGAACAAAATCCCAATATAAGGTTCGGTTGGAACCATCACTCCATTAAGACATTTCAACATTAATCTCAACACTCCCCCTTCATGGAGAAATGGCCCTAAACACTCAAATTTGATTCTACCAAGAGGTTTGGTAAAAATATCAGCAACATTGTCACAACTATTACAATATTCAATATGGATTTCTTTTGACTAAACTTTCTCCCTAACAAAATGAAACTGTGCATCAATATGATTTGTGTTCTTATGAAAAATGAGATTATTTGCAAGTTTGATGGAGTTATGGTTGTCGCATTTGATCATTGTTGCAACCTTATGTCCTTCTTCAGCATCAAGGAGAAGTCTCCTCAACCAAACTGCTTCACATATCGCTGCACACATAACTTAATATTCAACTTCTGTAGAAGACAAGGATATTGCATTCTGCTTTTTGTTGCTCCATGTAATGATCCCAATTTCAATGCTAAATGCATAGCCTATTATGGATCATCTATCATCTACATTTCTAGACCAATCAGAGTCTGAAAAAACTGTCAATCTAACATCGCACGAATCAATATAAACAATACCAAAATCTAAGGTTCCCTGAAGATACCTCAAAACACCTTTTGCTACAACCTAATGGCTCCCAAGGGGCTTTGACATAAATTGGCTCAATGGACTAACTACATAAGCCAAATCAAGCCTAGTTGTAGTCAAGTAGATTATACTCCCAACGAGTTGTTTATACAACGTCACATCTTCTTCCTTAGATCCATCATCATTCTGAAGTTTTAAATTATGCTGTAAAGGTATTGTTGTAGCTTTGCATTCATCCATTCTAAACATTTCCAGTAAGCTCCTGACATACTTACTCTGTGATAGAAAAGTTTGTCCAAAATCCCTCCACACTTCCAAACCCAAAGAGTAATGTAGCTCTCCAAGGTATTTAACCTCAAAGACTTGTGACATCTGCTCCTTGATTTCTTTAATGAGATTATCAACATTCCCTGTAATGATTAGATCATCTACATATAAGGGAATCAAAACAATCCTTCCCTCTTTATCTAACACAGTATAAAGATTAGGGTCGTCATAATCTATGCCTTCTTGTTGTGAATACCCCGTTGCAACCAACCTAGCTTTATATTTATCTATACTCCCATATGCTTTAAATTTAGGCTCCTACAACCATCTTCATCCTATGGGTTGTCTTCCCTTAGGTAGTTTAACCAAATCCCAAGTTTTTTTTTTTGAGGATTGATTCATATTCCTCTTCCATAGAAACCCTCCATTCATTATATTGACCGGCTTCTTTATAACTAGAGGGTTCAACAACATTCATCATACTATTTATAAAATCATTTTCCCTATATCGTGTTGGCAACTAAATCTTCCTACCTGATCTCCTAAGTGGTGGGGTAGCTTCAAACCTTGTCTAATCATCATTTTTTGGACTTGGCTTGATAGCTACATCATCTTCTTTCCTTTCTTGTTGCAGTTGTTGTTGCCTCTCATTGTTGTCACTTGATTCATCACTTCCTTCTTCCACCAACAAGGGCACGTGCCATTCTTCATTAGCACTCTCATGGATTCCATCATTAACCTTCTCATGAAACACTACATCTCTACTCGCAAAAACTTTATGAGTAGAGGGATTAAAAAAATTGTAAGCCCTAAATTATGTACAATATCCAACAAAGATACATTTGATGGCCTTCGAATCCAGTTTCTTTGTATCTTCCTTTGGGACATGGGCAAAGACTTTACTGTCAAAAACTCTCAAATGGTTAACTATAGGTTTATAGCCAAATAAAGCTTCAAAAGGAGTTTTGAAATCTAAAATTCTTATTCGAATCCTATTCTTTAGATATACTGCAGTATTAATCGCTTCAACCCAAAAAACGTTAGAAAGATTCTTACATTTTAACATACTGCGAGCACACTCCACAAGGGTTCTGTTCTTCCTCTCCACAACCTCGTTTTGTTGAGGAGTGTGGAGTACTATAAACTGTTGCTATATCCCATTACCTTTGCAGTATTTGAGGACACGAGCTTTCTTGTACTCTCCCCCTTGATCTGAGCGAAGAATTCTGATGCTTTTACCTGTTTGCTTTTCAACTGTACTTATGAACTCCTTGAAGTATTCAAAAGTGTGGCTCTTCTTCCTGAGGAAATATACACATGTAAATCTAGTACAGTCATCAATAAACAATAAAAAATAGTATGCACTACCTAACGACCTTGTCTGCATAGGCCCGCATAAGTCTATGTGTACCAACTCAAGTATATCTCTCCTTCTTCTATCAACATTCATAGGAAATTCATCTATGTGCAACTTTCCGAGTGCACATGCATCAAAATCAATGTGAATAGGTTTTAAAACAAGAAGACCTTAGACCATACCTATTTTCTGTAATAGCAGCAGATCATTGAACTTAATATGGTCGAACCTCTGATGCCATAATTCCACTATAGTCATGGCAGATTATGTCAATGTCTGATGTGGTGCATTTTTTACATTTATCTTGTACAATCCTCCCACATGAATACCTGATGCAATAGGCGTCATATATTCTAACAAGACTTTAATGACACAATATGATTTATAAAACTCTACCTTGAGATTTTGATCAGCTATAGTAGAAACAGAGATCAGATTCTTTTTTATCCTGGGTACATACATCACATTATGAATATGTCTAATATTTTCATTAGGAAAAACAACAAGAATATTACCATAATCTTTGATTTGGTACCCTCTATCATCGCCAAGATAGATGTTTTCTCCACTATTGGTTTCTTTGAAGTCTTCAAACCATTGTCTGTTCACTGCCATGTGGATGGATGCACCTGAATCCACAAATCAGGTATCTGCTTCATCATCCTTAGCCGAAAGTGCAGAGTCAGATATGAATAGTCTGAGGTTCTGACTCTGTTCCTCATCACCAAAATGACCTGCATGTTGTCTATGTCTCTTTCGGCCCTCATCAAACTTCTTCTTCATGCAATATGTGGCTACATGGTCGGTTCTGCCACAATAAAAACATTTGGTCATAGAGTCATTTTTATTGAAAGAAGTACCTTGAGGTGGGGGCATCTTTCTCTATGGGGATGCACTGCTCTTCTATGCTGCATTTGGATTTCCTCTAAAGGGCTTCTTCTTTGCCATTAAGGCCATATCTAAACTCTAAGGTTTATGAGTCAATTACCTTTCCTCCTCTTGCATGAGGATCCCTATCAATTCTTCAAACGCTGGGGATTTTTCTCTTGCATTCAATCCAGTGATGAACATTTGATACTCGTCAGCCATATCATTCATGGTAATCATGACCAAATTTGTATCTAACACAGCTTCACCGATGTTTCCCAGCTTGTTCTTGAGCTCCTTGATCCGTGAAATAAATGCTACAATCGTCTCATTCTCCTCCATCTTGATGGAAACAATCTTGCTCTTCAAGAACAACAATCGATTGGTGTTCTTGACCTCATAGAGATCCTTGAGCATCTTCTAGATTTCAAGGGCAGTCTTGCAATCATAGATATGAGGAATAACACAATCTTTGACTGATAATTTCAGGAGCATTCTCACCTTAGTCTCCTGCTTTTCCCAGTCTTGAATTGTTGTTGTTGTTCCTCCTATAGCCAGGTTCAGCTTCACCTCATCATTATTCATAATTGTCCATGCATTATGTCCCTCAAGGATGGTTTGCAGCTTAAATTTCCAACCAAAATAATTAGATCCATCCAGCGTTTTATTCTCATTGAGGTATGCTTCTACTAACTGATTATTCATCTTGAATGAATAAAAAACTTTAACCCCAACAATTTAAAAAACAACCCCATATCTTTAAAAAAAACCTGTAAATGTCGGATCCAAAATAAAAACTGAGCCCAAATCCTCCCCTTTTGTTTTTAAGAAATCACTTCAATTCCTTCTTAAAAAAATGAAAATCCGCCCCCATTTATCAAATAAAATACCTCTCCTTTTTAACTAAAGAACTATCAAAAACTTTTTAATTAAAGACTTTCAAATGAAGGCAGAAGAGACCATCCAATTCATTCCCAAAAGAAAAATAAGAACAAGGACTAAGCTTCAATGTGTATATCGAATGGATATCGAGCTTCAATGTGTTTGGTACTTAAGGGGTTGAGCGAACCTGATATCCTTTTAGACCATGGTTTTATTCTATATCGGGTTCGAAAAAGCGAGTAATGTCTGAGTAAGTTTCTGCAACGATGACTTGTGGACCATGTGATCAAATGGGTTTTGATCAATGGTGCAAATTCACCATGAAACTCGGGTGATCAGAATGTTTATCTACCTCTAATTGAAGGAAAGATAGACAGTGGATCTTGGCAGTTGGGAGTTTTGTCAACCGTCCGATGAAAAGTTTGATCGATGGTGGATTTTGAGGGTTAAGTTTTGGGGAGCGTGAGTGGAATTGTGGAGAGTTCAGCAATATGTTCTTTTAGGTTTTTCCCAGGGGGCTTTGGTGGGTATGATTGTAAGATTATTGGTTCGATTTTCCCAGTTGTATGATTTTTCTTATATCGGTCTGTATTTTGTTGGTCTTTACACTTTTAAATACATGTACCATACGTCATATACGTTCAGTTAATTGAAGGATCTACTCTTGCTTGACCAAAAAAAAAGAACAAGGACTAAGCTTATTAGATATTCACAAGGCAAGGAGTATTATGAATGTATTAACAGAGATGTTGAATGCTCTAGATCCCAAAAGCAAAGAGGGTGTGAAAGATGAAATAATGATGGATCTTACTGAACCACATAGACAACAATCCTCCTCCTCGGCAGTGCTGACCTCTATTTCCAAATCACAATGGAGAAGAAAACTTGGCCAACGATTCACAAAACAATCCACTGATTTCATAGACTAATTACTGAACTCATGACATCAACCAAAAAGAAAAAAAACATTACCGCCTTTCCAGCAGAGGAAACTACTTGATCTCACGGATGCACCTACAATTAGTAACTAGCACAACCACTGTCACTGCAACAATGGTGTGTGAGGGATCTCAGCCTCTCACCTTTGCAGTATGGGTGCCCTCCGGATATAAAATGCATAACATGGATTCAAATCCTCTAGCTTTCCTTCACTTTTGTTTGATGCCAACCACGCAGAATGCCAATTCAGATCCTCCAGTTCTCCTTCATTGTTGTTTTATGCCAACCACACAAGCAACAATGCCTCTTCCTCAGTAGTCCGTCCTCCTCCATGGTTTTCACAAATTCAGATCCTCCACAACGATTCAGGTTCAAATCACCATGTTTGCAATTGATGAGCCCTCTAAATGCATAGTTGAGCAGGAGTATGCACTGTCACTATCCTCCACATCCATCGATGTCAAGATCACACAGTGGATGATTCATGCATCAGATGGTTCACACAGTCGGCGTGATTCACACATATGCTCACTCACGCTGTTCTTGAAACAAAAAATTGCTTAAGGTAAAAACTAAATCTACGTGACTATCACACAAAATTCTGCATTAATCTCCCTTCAAAATGCATCGGTCTCTCTCTCCACTCAGGGTTACAGGCCATCCTCAACCCTTTAGCTCTAATACCATGTCAAAAATAATAGAATCAACTTTATTAAATGAACCTGAGTAGCTCAGAGGTGTGGAACACCACCTAGAGACTGCCACTATAGAACATGGTCTGGCTTCAACGCATTACATGAGAGATATATATAATATACACAGATTTAGGGAAGTTGAAACAACACCCTAGAAAATAGGAACAAAATCCTAATCTAAGATTGAATTTGAATCGTCACTCCATTAAGAAATTTCAGAATTAATCTTAACACTATGGAGGATCAAGCCATCTTGATGATAATATATTAGGGCCATCAAATTCTTGCCTATTATTTTTTGTGATTTTTTGTTGCTTGTTCCATGAAAGTAAATTTATATTGATGTTTAATCAATGGGCGTATGTGCTTGTAGGATTAATGTTGTGGAATAGTTTGTTACTGTACTCTCAGAGACAACACAGAGACGTCATCCAGTTAAATCATTATTCCTCTTGGAATTACACAATAATGAAGTTGCATTCAAGACTTGATCGATGGTTGAAAGTAGGTTGATGGATGAAAACATGGTAAGGAAGCTTAAAACCTCTCCATAGGTCACACTCATTAATAAACCTACACCATAGAAAGGGATTATACAAGGTTAGAGGACGTTGATTTGCATGGAGAATGTTAGGGTTTCTTGTAAGAAGCTATATAATTAGTGTTTAAAACAAGTTAGTTGGACCAGTGTACTTTCCCAAAGCATTGGGTCAACCTCAATGGCAGGTGTAATAAAAGACATATCACCATTCAACACAACAAATGGATCACAACCATGTTCAATAGTCCATCATAACTATGCAACAACATTAGGGTTTCCAACAACCTCCATTATTTCCCTCACAATTTCTCTTCTATTAATATGTATATATTGCTCATCATAATTCCCACAGCTATGAATAGATCAATTGGGCGTGTGACAGTCAATGGAAATGAGAGAAGAGTGAGGAAGGTCAAGGGTCATAAGGGCAAGTGAAAGCTAAGAGGAGGATTTGGAAGGCCATCCTTCTTGCTTATATAAATACACCCTTATACCTCATTTATGGGGAATTTTATCACTTGAGTTGTGCCTAGGATTAGACAGTTGATTTGTGCTTGAGAGTTAGAGGTACTCAGCTTGTGTGAGCTAATAGGGTGAGTTGTAGTGAGGCTAGGGTTTTGCATTGGATAATGGCACAAGAAGCCCATGTTCCATTATTGGGATTTGATGAATTGCAGTATATGTACCTGTATTAAAAATGATAACAATAAGAATTTTATTATTTCTAGCACTGATTCCCATGCTTACTCATATCAGTTGTATTGGTTGTATGGTGTTTTCATTGTATTTGTATGTGTACTCTCATACTGGCAATATGTTTTTGACTAGTTTGTAGTTGCATGAATTTTTTCTTACTTATTCCATGCCATGTTGGTGACCCATTGTGAACTAATTTTCAATTAACCTCTAACATGTTCTTGTTTATGTATGTCTTAGGTAGTTTTGGCTCACTGATCCTTCTCGTGACATACTTATTCTTATGGATTTTGTGACTTTCTTGTAACTCTTTCTACAGTTTATCAATCTTGGGTTGACCTTATCCCATTATTCAGGAATCTCATTCTTTCCCTCACTCTAACATCTTTTAATTTGGTGGCAATCGGGCCCACATATTAGAAGGGGCTCCTATCCCAAATGATGTGAGGTGTAATTGGGACTTCACATAAGGGAAACCCCGAAGCTATTAATGATATCCAACACCATCAACAAAGTTGAAACCGGGTATTGGGTCCCTGATCTAGATACCACCTCTCACTCGAGATTTTTAGGCTACATACAAGGAGTCAATTCTTATTGGCACACAATAATTCTTTTGCAGTGTATCCTCACAGGAAAAAACATTTCTCAACAAGAGAATGCTTAGGACTTGGAAGAATTGTATAATAGATTGGATGTTATGGATCAAAAAATAATCATCCTCGTCAGCAAGTGCAATAACAACCCCTTCCTTGGAATTGAGGTTGTTCCTGAGTTACCAAAAAACTTCCAAACTTTTAAATTTGCTTAGTCAAAGAAAAATTAATAGCAAGTCAATAAAAAACTAAATACATTATATTTTTCCAAAAACGTGTATAATAAATTCATTATCTTAGTGGCAAGTATAATAAGGTCATCATCTCTTTTTCTTTCAAAGAATTACTTCATCGTAACTTTTGCTAGAAGATGTTTGTTAAATATATTTATAATTATGACGTCTCTAAATGTCATCCATTCATAATCTAATCCTTATGTTTATTCCTTTCCTTTGTACATTGATTTCCTTAATATATCTAATTTTGTCATTTTTCTATAAAAGGACCTTCTATTTACTAGTCTAAGGTATATGGAATTTAAATAAAAAGTTTGGGTTTCGCATATAGTATTGATCCCCCTTTGGCATCATGTTTATAAATAAATAAAGAGTTTGGGTTTGACATATAGTATCGATCCCCTTTGGCATCATGTATCATGCATATGTTTATGGCACTTTAAACAACCCTTTATGACATTCAAACTATATACATTATAACAAACATTACCAACAGGTTATGATTTATTTCACGTCACGTTGTAAGGTTATCTTGTGGCTATAACCTTGACATTCCTTCATCTGTAGTGTAATAATATATGCATCATCTCATTGACCCATAAGCGTATGTTTAGGGCTTTGGTAATGATTTTAACTCTGACACATCGTCTTGGCGATGTTGATAGTTAGGAAATAAACAAGTGGTCAGTTTCCCATTTGGATGGTTAGGGTAACCACCCATCCTCCTCAATCGATATCGCCATCATTTTTCAGTTTGATTTCATGCATGGAAGCTATGCATATCTGTAGAAATGAGGGGTTATATACCCTTGCTTCTTTGGAACTAGCCGCTATTCTTCATGGAAATTTTATTGAATTTAAGCCAACACTCTATCTTAACAGTTAAGCATTTGAATGTTTTCTTCTGATATTTAAATTAAAGAATTATTAATTACTCTTTGGTTTAGATTGATTTCATGAATAATCTAGGTTAAAGGATTCTAAACCACCCTTTGATTTCGATTACCCCTTCCTTCCTCATTCATTATCTCGGTCTGAGAACCGTTGACTACTCTCTCACCTTGACTGAAACCCTTTCACCTCTCTGTCTCAAACATCTGAAATACACTCTGCTATCTTTCCCTTGCAACATCCCCTTTAGTGAGTTAATCCAGTTTTTCTTCCTTATTAGTTGACTCCATAGACCAATGGTCTAAAAGACATCAATTTATCCATCTGTCTAAGGAGATCCCACCACCTAATCTCAAACAAAAATTAAACACCCTTAGAACAATCATAGCTAGCCTAAAACACCTTAACTAAAACAAAGTTAAATTTTAAAGAGAGAACCCTCTCTGAGCATCACAGAGGCTAGGTCTTGATTTCCAAAAGCGAATTGTGGTTACCTTTGGTTTTTCTTTCTTATTACTTGAAAGGAATTGTCAGAGTGATAACATTTTTGGTGACCACACTAGGGACTTCGATCCTCAGTCTCATAAAAACCTTAAAGAAACCTTCAATCAAATCTTGAGCCCCTTAAGGTTATTAACTGAAGTAAGTTTCAGAAAATTTCATAAAAACAATTTAAAAACTTAAAATTTTGGCTCCTTAAAAGATTCACAACACTAGGGCCAACCCAGATCCAAACCCTGCAACTATAGTGGGTGACCCAGACAGAATTCTAAGGAAGCCAAAAAATGAAGAAACTCAGGAAAGTAGTAGCCAACTAGAAAGAGCCAATTCACTCCCTGGGGAGATTTCAACTTTAGAAGAAGTCCGTTTTGATTTTTCATTTGACATCTCATTATTTAGAACCAAATTTGAGAATGATATCCATGAAACATTTTTAGACCCTGAGTTTACTCAACTCATTGAATCAAAAAGGGTTATTCATCCAGATTTGGATAAATTTGTCTTAGATTCTTTTTACAAGTTAGAAGCCTTGACCTCTACGTTGATTAGTAACATAGATAGTGCTTACCTTCAGCAATCTGTAGAGCTAGCTACCCTTATTGCTGCTGCCTTCCAAATTTCTTCACAGTCTTCACTCACTATAAGTCCACCTTCATTTACCACAACTTCATCAATTGCATCTACCACAATTCAATCACCTAAACCACTTATTAATTAGTCATCTTCATTATCATCTAATTCACCTCCATCAGGTTCAAGCCCTTCTTCAACCACCACAACTTTAACCCCTAAGTCAAACCAGAATCACAGCAATGAAAAAGAGATATGCTCCTCTTGTTTTGCCTACCCAAATCCATCCCATGCTTGCAGATTATCAGAGTAAGATTTTCCTATTTGATGCTATTGGTCATTACACTACCCAACAATATGTAAACAAGATGTCTCCCTTTCTTGAATTGCATGAAATATATGAGGCAGATGTCCAAATGATATTGTTTGCCGAAAATTTAGCTGGTGATGTCAAGAAATCATTCAAAGCCTTTCTTTCCAACCATATTGCAGACTTGGAAAATTTTCAAAGGTCGTTCATTGATAGGTGGGAAAGAAAAAAGAACCCATTGCAAATACTTTCTGAGTATGAGAATATTAGGAGAGCTCCCAACAAGTTAGTTCAGGACTATTGCACTAGGTTTAACGATATATATAATGCAATTGTAGCCAACATTAAGCCTCCACCTGACCTAGCATTAATTTAGTTCCTTGATGGTTTTGATGCTGACATGTCATACCAGTTAAGGGATAGAAACCATGGAACACTTGAGCAAATGCAGAGTAATGCTGTCAGTGTAGAGGCCAACCTGTTAGCTAAGAAAACATGAATGAGGAATGAAAAGAAAGTTGTATTTAAAGAAGAAACTTCAAATTCATATGGACAAGTAGATGTTTTAGTTAAAAGTTTAGAAATAATTATGGATAGGTTAGATAAAATGGAGAGGAAAAATCAATGGGAGAATCAACAACAATAACCACCAATAAGAAACCCAAATTTTAGGAAGAACCCTAATACTGCAAAAAATTCTACACCAGACCAACATATTAGGCCCCCCTTCCAAGAAATCTATGTTAAGGAATCACAAAAGCAAGAAGTAGAGGATGATACCAAGATTAATTTACTGGAAACCACAGAGAAAGACACTGTTTTTCTTACTCAAGAAGAACAAGTGTTATATATGCTTCAACAGTTACAGTTAGAATCTGATGAATCTTTCGATTTTAAGCAAGGATATGAATTAGATATATATGAGGTACATAAACTATATAGCTTGAGAAGTAAGAAGAATAATGAGACTCCCATTAAGAGATCCATTCAAAACCAGACTAAGATAATAAAAGAAGCTCAAGTTAAAAAATTATTGAAAATTCTCCCTAGGGGAACACCTGAAACTTCAACCCCCAGGATTGTAGATATAACCTCCAATAAAACCCAAATAGAGCCAATTACTGAAAAAAATCAAGATAAAATAAATCAAGGAAAAACAGTAGAAACACAAACTAAAATGCCTACCACTGAGAAATAGGATAAAGATGCTCAAACTACACACATTAAGGAAGATATGAATCAAACAAAAAAACCTCAGCTCCCTTTCAACATTAAAAATGAAATAGCTAAATTAAAGATATCATTTCCTTTGACTGAATTGGTAAAGAATGAATCTTATAGGTCATAGATAACTAAAACTTTGAACATAGGAGAGGGAGAGGATTTTGTTAATTTGAATGATGACCAGCCTGAATTGTTGTTTGGCCCTCAGGCCAATGGAATCCATCAGCAAGGGGGAGTTCCTCCTTTCTACATTAGCCTAAACATTCATGATAAAATTTTGCATAACACTATGTTGGACTTAGGAGCATCCCACAATCTCATGCCAAAGGCAATAATGGAAAGGCTGAACCTAAACATTACCAAGCCTTATAAGGGTTTATTTTCTTTTGACTCCACCCAGGTTAAATGCCTTGGTTTAATTAAAGACTTATGTGTGACTCTTGTCCAGTGCCTTGCAACGAGCATTCTAATGGACATTCTAGTTACAGATATCCCACCAAAATATGGAATGCTACTATCTTGTCATGGGGAGCAAAGTTGCAGGGATCCTTGCAGTTGGATATGTCTTATGCCACCATATTTTTTTTTGGCCAAGCAAAAAAATTATATAGGGAGACCTTGATGAAGTACATGGTCAGTAGTGAGGAAAAGCCCCAAAACTTTCCCATATACTCCATGCACTCAGATATGGACTCTTTCATCTTATATAATGCAAAAACTGATAAAAAGGAAATCACAGCCAATGACCTTAAGTACATGATAGTAGACAGTGAGAACATATTCCATGAATCACTTTGGAATTTAAACTTTGATGGGTCTATAAATAGGTTAGGGGCTGGTGTAGGAGTGTAGATCCATAATAGGGAAAATAACCATGCTAAGGGACATGCTTTTAGATTGAACTTCAAATGTATCAATAACATGGCCAAATATGAAGCCCTGATTCTAGGGTTACAATTGGTTAGGAAATTGGGAGCCAAAAGAGTTTTTTCCATGGGAGACTCAAAGTTGACTATGAAACAAATTAGTGGTGAATATTCTATAAATAGCCCTAGGCTTGGTAGATATAGGGATACTGTTTTAGACTTGGTTAAGGACCTCCTGGAATCAAACTTTGCTGCCATTCCTAGAAAAGAAAACATGCAGGCCCACAGTCTGGCTACCTTTTCTAGTAGTTGTAAATTGCCATTCCAACCAAACCACCAATACACTCTAGAAGTCGGAGATAGGCCTGTTATACTAGACAACCTTAAGTATTGGCAGATTTTCTCCGAGGATTCTCAGATCTATGATTTCATGAACAATGAAGGTGAATTTCATAATTGCAAGATAGATACTGACTGTACAATAGATAATAATATATAAAGAAGCTTAGATGTAAATATTTTTGATGTACATGAACAAACTAAATTTAATAAAGTAAAAATAGATAGTTTAGAGAATGTAGAGATAGATGAAATAATGGATGATGGTCCAGAGATTCTTAATTTGAAAAATATTTTTTTGCCTAAAGGATTAGTACTTTAGAGGATTTGTTTGACTCTAATGATGTAGCTAGGAATCCCAAAATGGAATTTCTAAGAGCTGACATAGAAGAGTTTAACATAGGAACTAAGGATAAACACAAAATCATCAAGATATCTAAAGCCTTACCCTGAGAGGAAAAGGTCAAATATATAAATTTGTTTAAAGAGTTCCAAGATGTATTTGCCTGGAGTTATGAAGACTTAAAATCTTATGACACCAGCATAATCCAACACAAAATACCTCGAAAAGAAGATCATAAACCTTTCAAACAGAAACGTAGAAGGATAAACCCAATTATTATGCCATCCATAGAAAAATAGTTTAAAATAATGTTTGATGCACAAATAATAGCACCAATTAGATACTCAGACTGGATTTCAAACTTAGTTACAACTAGGAAAAAGACAAGTGAAATTAGACTTTGTATAGATTTTAGAAACTTGAACAAGGTCTCTTTAAAAGATAACTACCCCTTACCAAAAATGGACCATAAATTGCAAAGGGTAGTTGGCTTATCTAGGATTTCACTGTTAGATGGATTCTCTAGCTATAATCAAATATTAGTCCAATCTGAGGACCAAGCCAAAACTGCTTTTACTACTCCTTGGGGTACCTTCATGTATTTGAATATGCCCTTTGGATTAATGAATGTAGCTGCCACATTTCAAAGAGCTATGGATATAGCTTGCGCTAAGGAAATCCATGATTTCATAGTAGTATACCAGGATGACATCACAGTCTTCTCTAAATAAGACAATGAACACTTAGACCATCTTAGAAGAGTATTTATCAAATGCAAGAAATTTGGGATTTCTTTAAATCCTAAAAAGGCACTTTTTGATCTAGAAGAAGGAAAGTTGTTAGGACACATATTATCTAAAGATGGGATTAGGATAGAACCTGCTAGAATAGAAGCCATTTTGACCATTTCCCATCCCCAAAACATAAAAGAGCTATAATCATTTCTAGGTAAAATTAAATTTCTTAGTAGATTCATCTCAAATCTAGCAGAATTAATTAAGGAATTAAATAACATGCTAAGAAAGGACTCATCAATCAAATGGACATTGGAGGCTAAACAATTCTTTGAAAATATTAAGGAAGCATTAACCAAGACTCCAGTCCTGATTAGTCCTGACTTTAACAAAGATTTTATTATTTTTTATTTTGCTTCAGAACACACCATTACAACTGTCTTGCTGCAAAAGAACAATCAAGGATATGAACAACCAATAGCATTCTTTAGTAAATCCTTACGAGATACCACACTCAAATACAATATCATGGAAAAAAAGGCATTGGCTTTGGTTAAGGCTATCAAAGATTTCAGAGTATACATTCTATACTCTCACATTATTTCTTATGTTCCAAACACTATAGTTAAGGACATTTTGACTCAAAATAGGTGTGAAGGAAAAAGAGGAAAATGGATTGCCACAATATTGGAATATGACACAGAGATAAAACCCACCAAGCTCATCAAAGGCCAAGGTTTAGCTAAACTCATGGCTGAATCAAACTATCAAGCCCTTGATATCAACTTCATTAGTGCCCTTGATGATTAGGAGCAGATGGCGACTCCACAGATCAGTGAAACTTTTACTGATTCACCATGGTATGCAGATATTAGATTTGTATTACTAAACTTACAAGCTCCTTATGGATTGGCAAGAACTAAAGATAGATTCTTAAAAATGAAGTCACTGAGATATTGTGTTGTAGATAGTGCACTATTTTGGAAAGACAGTAGTGGTATTCTCTTAACATGTTTATTAAAAGATGAATATGACAAGTTTTTGGAAGAGCTTCATGTAGGGGACTATGGAGGATACTTGTACTATAAGAGTACTGTTGACAAGATTCTGAGGGCTGGTTTTTGCTGGCCTACATTATTTGAAGATGTTAAAAAACACGTGACCTCCTGTCATAAACGCCATCTTATTTAGGGAAAAAAGGAAACTTTTACCCTTTCCTCTTAAACCAATTTCTACTTAGATGCCATTTCAATAATGGGGGTTATATTTCATTGGAGAAATACACCCCCCATCCTTAGCTCAGCATAAGTGGATTCTAACATCCATAGACTATTTTACGAAATGGATAAAGGCCATATCTTCTAGGCAAGCCACAAACATTGTCATAATCACCTTCCTAGAGAGTAATATCCTTTCAAGATTTGGATGTCCCCAGAATCTCATTACTGATAATGTAGCAACCTTTAAGTCCAAAATAATGATAGATTTTTGTAATAAATACCATATCACCCTTGGCCATTCCACAGCTTATTACCCTCAAGGTAATGGACTAACAGGGTCATCCAACAAAAGCCTAGTCAATATTATCAAAAAGTTACTGGAGGATAATAAAAATACACAAAACAAGAAGTTAATCAATGCCTTATGGACAGATAAACTGACTACTAAGAAGTCCATTGGAAAATCACCCTGTCATCTGTTTTATGGGATGGCTATAGTTTTCCCATCATCCTTGGGAGTGCTAGTCATGAAAATCCTTCAAGAATTACAGGTGGAACTGAATGACTTTCACAGAAAAATAAACCAAACTATACAACTATAGTAGACCAGGGAAGAAATATACATAAAACCACAAGTAATCCAGGAAAAAAACAAGAAAGTCTATGATAAAAGGACTATAGCAGATGATTTTCACATAGGAGACAAAGTCTTTAAGTGGGATTCAAGGAGAGAAGATAAAGGCAAGCATGGAAAATTTGATTTTCTATGGTGGGGTCCTTATGTCATTTTTGGCTACAAAGGCAACAAAGCATTTTTCTTGAGAAACATAGATGGTTCAGATCTACCAGGAGGACCTGTTAATGGTAGGATGCTAAAGCACTACCTTTTCACTGACTTACAGTAGTTCACTTTACTTTCCATCATTGTACATAACATTGCAGAGTGTAGATTGGATTGGATGGTAATCCTTTGAAGTTGAAGCCCGAAGAGAAGGCCACAAGATTTGAAAGATTTATTGTCATAAGTATCAATAATGCAGATTCACAGAAGGACACTTTGCTAGGTAACTTCAGCCACAATTCAAAGGATACTAATCTTTAGATTTCTTGAAATTTCACTAGGAAATGTCATCCCCATGTGGAGCCACTATTAGAGTCCTATAGTGATAGGATTCATAATTTTGAATTGACTAAGGTTAAGCTTGTACATACCTTTGCTTTCTGGAAATGTTTTCCATATTAAAAAAAAAAAAAAAAAATTGTAAAGAGGGTATGTCCTAAGAGAAATATCAAAGGACAAAAAGAATAAGAAAAGATAAAAAATTAAAATATATACACCCCAAAAACAAAAACAGATCATGAAAGTGTGCAAGTCTAAATGCCACTACTATTTTACTACTTTACTATCTTAAATAATGGTTGTGTATAGCTTGTCATACATGCCACAACCATGGTAGTCAAACAACTTAATCTTGAGTATTTAATGCTTTGAATTTTATGTTTATAGTTAGAGAATAAAATCTGACCATATAGCTTAATCTTAGCAGATCATTAGATAGGTAGAGAAAATAAAAGGAGCTCATCAATTTAATCTAAGCCTGTGGATGATATAAGGTTAGAATTAGATAGTTTACTTCTCAAAACAAAAATGAATGATAAGGGTCTGCTAGCCTAAATGCACCCAAATAAATGAAGAAAAATGTTAGGGTAAGTAATGGGTAAGTAGAAGAAAAGTTGTTGAAGTGTAAATTTGATTGGATAAAAGAACATTTATCATGCTTAGTCATATATTTCAATGTGCATGAGTAGTTAAGAAAGAAAAAAAATGGTTTACAAGTTGATTTAATTAACTCCCCCTCATTCATTTCATCCCTATACTTACTAATTTCCCATCCACAAGTAAGTTCTAGTACTAAAAATCCTTCAAGTCATAAAGGCTCAGAGCTCTTCTTTGACTTTTGTTGGGACCAGACCCTCGACTTAATGACTTATGGACATCAAGCGTTAGAATCCCCTTCATAAAATTCATTTCCCTTCATTACCCTAATAAAAGCCCTTTTTCTTAGGTGAAACTCCATTTTCCTATGAAATGTAAACAACCCCATGTTAAATTCCATTTCATTCAAAATACCCACAAAAAGATTTTATCTTAAGTACAAAGTGTATGTGAATAAAATGCACAAATATTACATTATGCTTAGTGGTATGTTCACTATGCTCATTTCATTTCATATTAGTTTTTAACATAATACTATATCTCCCTATATACCTTTTCCCATACATAAATAAATCCCTCAGGTAATACCCCAACCCTTAGTTTAGCTACAAACTACACTTTACCCCATATCCCCAACAAAACCCTCTTAACTTAGAAATTTTGGGTAAAGTTAAGATAATCCCATCATTAAACCTTGCACGATCATTTAACCCCATGATTAACTCCTAAATAATCGCAAACCACCAAGGATTAAAGCCACATCCCCCTGAAACCTCTGCCCATTTCATTTGTGCACATCTATCACCCGACTGTCGTTCGATCGTCAACACCCAAATCCAACTCTCTGTAGCCATATCGGGTTCACCCGATGTTCGATATTTACCTGCCCGATAAAGTGGTTCTACCCAGTCCCCCATCTGCTACGTGTTAAGTGCTAACATAGATTGGGTGACCCCTCCAAAATACCGCCTCCTCCATGAAAGTGGTGCGATGTCTTGGGAAACCACCTCCCTACCCATCCTGAAAAACTGCCCACTGTACATTTGTAATTTACCCCCCAGAAAGTGACTGTTTTTCAATAAAAAGGCCGAGAAGCCCTATTTCACATTTTCCACTCATTTTCTTTGTGAACCTATTCAAGCCATTGCGACACCTGCAAACATTGAAATAGCCAATTGACCTCAATTTCATTCCTGAAGAAGTTGCAGAGACCCCAATCAAGCTCTCAATTTGAACCAGAACCTATTCAACCTTTTGCAGTTGTCGAAAACACTAATTTGAAGCTAATTAACCCGAATTCAAGGTATTTGAAGACAAATTACCAGAAAACCCTTTCAATTTTAAAACGTTCAGTCTTTAGAGTGTTTTAATTAAGTAAAATTAATTGAAATTACTTTAAATTTAAAACTGTGTGCCCAAACCCTTATGAAAACTTCCAAGTTTCCTTCAAAACCTATGATATAAACCTGTATTGCACAATTCAAATCCACAAGAATTGAATTATGGTTGCCCCCATCGCAATGGATGTTAGACCTATCACAACCCCCCATTTTGACCTTGACCACCTTCCCTTGACAGACATGGATTTTGAAATCAAAGACACAAGTGCCTATGAAGTCCTGCTTAAAAATCGTTGTTTGAGTAAGGACAAATATCTAAACCATACTGATGACATTGGCCTTTGGGACTATAGTTTTCCTAAATACTAGTTTCCACAAGTACATATCTTTCCTGAGATTGTCCATATGTTCCATGCCTGTTACATTCCCAGCTAGAGAGCTATAATGTCCCTTGACCAAAAAGTCTTGTTTACTATCACAGATAAATCAATCAATGAAATGTTGCAAGTCCAACTAGGTCCAAACCTGACCGCACTCTCCATTGGGGATTTGTTAGACTAGTACACCAAATTGTGTCCATCTAGACTGGCCCAAATATTCCAAACTTTCATTGTAGAAGAGTAGCACATTCCTGAAGATGCCCCTCCATATGTTTCTTCCATTTTCTCTGAAAGGGGCAAGCAAATTGTAACTATGATATCATGTATTCTGGGATATCCTATAAATGAATTTGTTGATGAGTTCATTCTGGACTTCATGTCCATTTTCACCACAGGAAAGCCTCCTGCTACTTTATACAATTATGCCCAGTTCATAGCTGAAAGGATGCATGAGAAATTTACCATAATGCACAATGAGAGTATTCAAGTACTCATCTATACTTTACCACATGTTTTTGTATTATCATTTAGATAGATTTCCCTTCACCATCCAGAAGCTGGATACTAGAGGCCAGCCCAAGTCTATCATATTTTGGACATAATTATTCCACAGGTATTCAGCACCATACACCTACACAGACTTCATTGACTCTTTCGTCCACCTAGTCATGACCATGCTGACAGGAAACCCTCCACCCAGGGTAAGCCAAGAAATCAAAAGAGTGCTCCAATTGTCCAAGCAATGTAAGGTGGGCAATTGATACCTTTAGCAAAATCACACTGAAATAAGAATCTATGGTTTCCAGGTTGCCCCATAAAAACTACCCAAATACCTCCCCATGAGGTTATTTGATCTGGAGTATTATAGGTAGATAATGAACTATGATAATGTTAAATTTGTCTCGGCCAAGAAAAGAACTTAGTTCAAGGTCAAAAATTAATTAGGCCCTTTCGTTTGCAATTCTAGAGAAGTAGGAGAGGAAGCAGATCAAATTCTGCAAAAAATGAAGTTTCAGAACAGTTTCCTGTGGAGGTATGACCATGTTGATGCCTTGAAAATCACTGCATCAACATCGGGGAAAACGACCCAATCTGGACCTTAAAGGAAACTCCTTTTCCATTTGGTGTGGTGGCTCTGACTGGATATAATGGGACTAGTTTCCCAATTGATTTATAGATGGGATGGATAAGTGATTGGTTTTCTAATATCTAATGGGAATGATGGATGATTTATTCTAAAGAGAAACAATATAAATAACTAATCTATCCCGGGAAGTCTTTCTCCTAGTGTAATTTTTTATGATTTTTATTGACAAGTAGGCATATAGATGACTCTACTTATAAACAAAAATATTCATTCATATGATAATTACTTTGTTCAAGTAGTTGAACAAAGTAATAATTAAAACATTATTACATTAATTTTATATATTATTGACACACAGATGTATGAAAGATAACAAATCTTAAACATTCAATAGTGATAAGCCAAAGAATTGCTGTGAAAGTATATACATATATCAATAATAGAAAAACAAGTAAACGTTGATTCACATAAAAGCATGAAGCAAAAACATAAATATTAGTAACATGTGTATTTGAGTCTCTTCCAATATGAATTGCATTCAGATCCCACCTTTCAACTTGGAAATACTTTTACAATGAGCAATAGTGCATATCACATAAAAGTATTCTTCATTAAAACTCAGAATTCAGGTCCAGTTTTATAATATATATATCAGAAGCACAGTACTGCAACTTCTGATCCAAGTCTTAATACAAAATTTGAGGACCCTTTTAAAAACATGAAAAGGTATATAAATATTACCTAAACTAACAAACTAAGAAATAAGAATGCAATGTGCTGGTATAGCCAAATCACAAATATATGAAAATCTCCCCGAAATAGGCATGCTTGCATTCAGTCAGAATGGTTCACTATTTTGGCCGACTATCTTGTGGCTTGAGCTGGCAAATGGTGAGCATTGGTTGTAGTTC
This sequence comes from Pinus taeda, assembly GCA_000404065.3. Classification (NCBI taxonomy): domain Eukaryota; kingdom Viridiplantae; phylum Streptophyta; class Pinopsida; order Pinales; family Pinaceae; genus Pinus; species Pinus taeda. The sequence continues at coordinate 29,712 of APFE031311946.1, read as the reverse complement.
TGGAGGATGACTCATACGTGAATGTAATTGGGCAGTGTATGTGGCATCAGTAATTTCTGGGATCATATAACCGATTGCGTCGGTGAGGCATTTCATCGTTGCTCACTCACTATATGGTTTAACAAGGAAGAACCAAAAGGTTTCCCATGTTAATGTTTGAATTCTTGCAATCAATCTATCCCTATTTTCCAGCTCCTGTTTCCATATTTTCTCTAATGCTTTCACTGATGGAAGTTTCCCTTGAGTACACTCTATAATTAAATTTGATAAATAAAGAGTGTCAGTAATCAATTCAACCAGATTACTAGTTTCCGATTTGCATCTTCATGTCACCCTTTCTGCTTTCATTAGTTGAGATTTCCATTCAAGGAATAGGATTTCTTTATGCGATTCCAGAATTTGGGGTATGTTAGCACCTAAATCTTTCTTAGGCTGAAGGAAGGCAAAATTCAGGGTAACCACAAACCATGCTTAGTCTGGTAGTTAGCCCTACCAGAGCAGGAGAGGGCTCTCTCTGGGTCACACTCAGTAAAAATACACAATAAAGTCTAAGATGACTCAAAATGCAATATTTATTTTAGGCTAGGTAAATAATTATTGAAACAAGAGGCAATTTTTGATAAATGACTGAGTTTCGGGGATGTATGGGACCAACGAACAGCATGAGCAGAGAATTTAACACAAAATCACAGATTACTTCGTGAGGCAAGACAGGCGGAAAGTCTAGCAATTAAATTTGAAATAATGCGAAATGGAAAGATTGTTTAGGAGGGTGAAAAGGGCATGAACACATGAATCCATTTGAACAGAAGAAGAACACAGAACGTGAAACTTTCCCAAAGGCAGAGCAATAAACATGAATTCCACCTTTTCTTACTTAGAAACTTTCACTAGAAATGAATATGAATGAACTGTGAAACATAATGAAATACATATGAAACAGAAAGAAAATACATTTAATAAACTCACACCACATGAATCTCATGAACCTGAGCCGCTGCCTTTCATTAATTCTCTGTCAAAATGTACAATGAGTAACTAAGTTTCTCTCCCACAGTCTCCCAGAAATTACAACCAACCCTTTGCAAATGGTTTTTCATACAATAAATAGACTTTTCCATTAGGAAATGGAACGACTGAGAGTTGGGGAGTTTTTCAAATCATTACAAGCTGGAAATGGAAAGCCAACCATTAGTGACAGGTGCAGCGTTACAAAAATGACAAAAATGTAGCATAGATTTTTGGGTGACTGCTCGCCTTCCTTTTGCCACTTGGATACAAGCCAACCTTTAATGAAAATACTTTTTAAACTTTTCCTTAGGTGCCGGGAAAAATGTAGTGTAAATGAGCAGGCCCACTTGGAGAAAATTGCAAATCAAAATTTCACGGAGCGAAAGTGATTTTGGCCTTTGGGTCTCTGTGCGTCGTGCCCAAAACTGTATGAGTCGTGCCACTTTGGAGGTAGTTTTGAGGTACTTTTTGAAGTCCAAATTGTGCCCAAGTGTGCTTGGTAGAAAGCCCTGCCTGTCTAATTTCAAACCCAAGTGGAATTTATGAATTTGGCGCTCATTTTCTCCTCCAAAACTTCAATCTCCCAAGACTGCTCCCTGTGTTTCAAAATAGGGGCAGAGAGGTCATTGTTTGAGTGTGTTTGACCTCCTGAGGACTCAAAACTTACCCAAACTTCTTGGCCATGCACCAGAAGTTGTAATTTTTCATGCCGAATCCAAAAATGTAATTTTTATTCCATTTAGAGCTCCCTATCATAATCGTGCACCAGTGGCGTGGTGCACAGGGAGAAAAACCCTATTTGTGCACAAAAATTTGTCAAATGACCAAACTTGCCCCAAAGTTTTTGAAATTTGGGCTGGAGATTCTTTATGAAGTGCTATGTTGGGCCAAAGAGGCTTCAGCCAAGATTTGGAGCTGATCTTTCTCTTTTTGCCTCTTTTGTCTTTTTGTCGCTCTCCTCAATTTCACCTTCAAATTCCTTATCCGAGCCTTTGAGCTCATGTTCCGTGCCCTGTAGTGATGAACCATATGCCTCAATAATGTTTTGTCCTTGTCGGCCTTCTCTAGCAGTCTCTCAAGGTGAATGTTGATCCACTCGAGCCAAGACTCGCGGTCATTATTAATCTCTTGCTCTAATGGAGTGAGCTCAATCGTCCTTTGTTGGGTAGATCGGCGATTATTGCGGATGTTTTGCAGCTCCATGATCTCCTACTGGTCTTCGAGCTATTTATTCCTCTGCTCCAAGTACCTGATAATCCACTTAGCCCTCTCCAAATTAAGAGACAAGGCTTGGATCTCTGTTTGCTGCTCCTGGATGGTCCTTCTATGTTTGGCACTCTCCACATCTGTATCATCATCGTGAATGAGAATGAAGTCAGCCTCTTGTTCACTTGATGGCCACTCGTCATGCATAGGCCCCTTGCCCCTATCCTGTACCTGTGTTTCCGATGTCAAAAGCGAGGCCCCTTCCACCCCGGGTGGAGATAACACTCGCTTTGTTGTTGCAAACAAATGTCTACCGCCTCTCTGATATGTGATAAATACTGGCATAGTAGCGGTCTCATGGCGCTCATACTGATGATAAGGACCACCTATCTCATGTTCAACCTCTGATAATACTTGTGAAGTGCTGAAGAGGTCATGGGAGATGAAATAATCCCAAGTAATTCCCTCTAATCCCAGCTAATGAACCACCAAAATCTTAATAAGAGAAAAATGATAAACACTGTTAAGTTGCTGCTGAGGGGTTTTGTGTTGCATGAAGGTGTTCATCCTCTCTATGTTCCTGCAAATGAAATATGGGATGCTCATCATTCGTACCCTGGTAAAATGCATGAGCAACCTAATGTGATAAGCATATAAATGAGAGAACATCCCCTCACAGCTGAAATATTTCATGATTAACTTCATTAGTGGAGCATATTCATCCTTCAGATATCGGAATGGAAAGACTCTTTTGAGCTGCCTCAAGAAAGCGGGCTTAATGTATGGCTCATAATGCTGTCGATCAACCTTTTGTTTCTTGTGCCATGGTTCTCCAACGTTCGGTATGCCGGTTGCTAATGAGATGGTTTCAGGTGTAAGTGTGAAGGTGACACCGGCTAAGATAGCGTGATCTCCATGTAAGTGAAGTACAAAAAGATGAGCCGACTCATGATGAAATCGAACACTAGCCACCTTCTGACAAAACTCAAAACATGACAGATGTTGGAAACATGACATAGCAAGAGGGTAGGCCTGCAATTCTGTAAGGGTGGTTGGTTCTTCCCTAACATGACTACCACTTTTATGAGGTCTCCAAGGAGCCTGTTCTTCTGAGGAGGAGTCGCTTTGGGTTTCCATTTCATACTCCGATGAATGCTCAAATGCCATGATTGATGTATATGGACTATGCTTGGACTGCACTTTGATGATGTATGAAACTATGTGTTGTTATGAATTCTTCCACCAAGAGGAACCATGCGAAAGGGACTATTAGGAAAGGGAATAATATGAAGGGATTAGGGATTATGGGCAGAAATTTTGTTTAGGGACATGTAGGAGGGTTTGGGATTTTATAAGGTAGGATTTTGGGGTTTTACATTTGACAAATGAGTGGAGGGGATAGGGAATAGGAGTTTAGTAACGTTTTAGGGTAGGGAAAAAAGGGAAAAATGGAGCAGGGGGGAAGGGAACGATGAAAAGAAGGGAAAGATGAGAGGGAGGAGGAACCTTGGCATCAACACAACGAATTTGCAACCCTAACAACAATGGTTTTGATGACTTCAAGTGGTAGGGTATAAGAGTTTTTATTGCAACTATAAACGGCCATAAACCATCATCATATTCACAAAAATATATGAGCAACAGAGATGTCGACCCTACCTGGAAATTTCAAGGGATTCAAAGGCGATTTGTTGCAATTTGGAGCAAAATCAGGCCTTTTTGGGTGTGCGCCGTGTAGCATACCCAGTGCACTGTGCCGTTTGTGTGCACCGCTCCTGTGTTGTTTTAACACTATGTGGTCGTGTCTAATGCGTCGCGCTCCCTCAGTGTGTCGCGCCCCTCTGCCTGTGCACCGCACCTTTCAAAACACCTCCAACCTCACTCAAAATGCATGCTAGCTCACACAATCACTTTGAAATGTTTCTCTCTAACCTTGGTTTGCAAAATGGCATTGTTTCTTGTGTAAACTCTATATAAAGACATTCAAGTCATGGTTTTAATTTTTGTTTCTTCAAAGCCCACTTTGGTAATGTTTCGTTTTGGCACTTTTTCCATGATTTAATTCAACTCTGTATTTCACTTTTCCTTTTTGGATTTTAAACTAAAATAATGAAATTTTCGGCACTTTTTGCAGGGGTAGCTTGATATGGCATTTTGGCCAAGGAAACCATGACTGCGCCTAAAGAGATCAACTAGAAACTTTTTGAAAATTATCACAAATGACACACTCTTTGACTTTTCTTCAAAACAGAGTTTTGAAGAATAGTCGTAATCTGTCAACATGACGATGAAAGTCTTTAAATCACAACTTTGTAAGGGCCTACCTCTGGCATGCATGGCTTTATTGGACATGGTTGAAGACCCAATTAACTAATCCCTAGACCTAATGACTGAAAATGACTCTTTAATAAACATTTATGAAAAGACCTAAGCCAACAGGTGCCAGACATGAGGGGCAAGGGGTAATGACTGACAAGACACTTCCATCAGATTATGGCATGCCCCTAGCAGAATGCAGTTGAGTGAATGGAGTGAGACACCTAAAAATGAAATGTAGAAAGAGTTTTGATCTCTGACGGAGGACTAACAAGATCGACTCTAACATTGGCTCCAATGGGGGATGGTAGCTCCTTGGAGGTGCCAAGAACAGCAGACCTCTGGAAGAGCTAGACTGTGCCTTCGTCTATTGGGCTATGGAGTCATTATTTCGACAAACAACACAAGACTCTAACTCATTTATGAAACCAAAATGACCAAAAAACTAACTCAAATTTGATCTTGAAATGACTTGAAGACTAACTTGACAAACTCTAACCAAACCAAAATAAAATGGTATTTACAGTGACAGTGGAAGCAGCGTCAACAACTTAGAAATGGTATTGCTTGAGCAGTTGACCATTGATCGGCGCTCCTGGAAAATCTTCCCCATTTATTTCCTTCAGAAGAAAGGCATTCTGACCCCGATATGCTGCAAACTTGAAGGGACCTTTCCAGAGATTCTTGAACTTATCGTGCTTACCCTTTTCCTCATTCCTTGCATCCCACTTCAGCACCACATCATCCAAATGAAATTTTTCTGCCTTTGTCTTTTTGTCATAAATTTCTTAATCTTCTCCTGCAACTTGGACGTGTTTTGGAAAAATTATTCTCTGGTCTGCTGCAAGTGGACCATTTGATTCAACCTTCTATGCATGGGATCATCTTCACTACTGGCCTCCTGAAGCAGTTTGACTACCGGGGCTGCTAGAGAGGTAGGAAACACTGTATCAACTCCATAAACAAGCTCAAAAGGGGAACAATGGACTTCTTTTAACTGACCCAATCTGCCCAAAGTGCATTGACCAACCTCTTATGCCAACTCTTCTTGTTTATTTCTAGCAGCTTCTTAATGATGGTGACCAATGACTTATTAGAAGACTCCACCAATCCATTACCTTGCGGATGATAGGCAGTTGAGTGACCCAAAATGATGTGATATTTGTGACAAAACTCTACCATACTTTTTGATTTGAAACCTGTTGCGTCATCAGTGATTAACTTATTTGGGCAACCAAAGCGAGACAAGATTTTATTTTCAAGGAATGAAATAATTACCACATATGTAGCTTGTCTGGTGGGAATTGCTTCGATCCATTTCATGAAATAATTTGTCACTGTGAGGATCCATCTATGCTGACCGGAAGAAGCGGGATGAATTTCACCAATGAAATCCAACCCCCATTGCTGAAAAGGGGCACTCACCTCAATGGGCTTAAGTGGCAAAGGCTGTAATTTCTGCCTTCCTTTGAAAATCTTACACTTATGACAGCTCTTGACCACCTTATATATATCCACAAACAATGTCGGCCAATAGTATCCCGCTCTTAGGACTTTATTTGCTGTTGATTTCCAAAAAAGGTGACCACCACAATCTCCTTCGTGGAAATCCTCCATGACCTTCTTTGCTTCTTTTTCCACCAAACAATTTAACAAAACACCACGGGGATCTTTCCAATAAAGTGCAGAATTTAGAATGCAAAACTTGGCAGCCTTCAATTTGAGAGTTCTAGCTTTGTTTCTAGTCATGCCGGGCGGTGGTGACAAATTTTTAAGCACATATATGATATCTGAATACCAAGGAGAAAGAGCAAACATTTAAGATCTTGAATTGACGAACCTTCCTCTTTCTCATCGGACATAGCAGTGATAAGATTTATGTCTAAGGCATGCAAGTTTGATTCGGCCATTAACTTTGCCAATCCCTGTCCTTTAACAAGATTTGTGGGCTTTATTTCCACATCATATTCCAACAAAGCTGCAATCCACTTGCCTCGTCTTCCTTCCATATCTCTCTGCACTAAAACATCTTTGACAACAATGTTAGGAACATAAGCCACAATAGGAGAATGCAAAATATATACCCGAAAATCTTTCAATGGTTTCACAAGTGCAAGGGCTTGCTTCTCAATGATGTTGTATTTTAAAGCTTCATCTCTTATGGCTCGGCTGAAGAACGTAATTAGCATTTCGTGATCATCTCTTTTCTGCAATAACACAGCTGCCATAGTATGCTCCAAAGCGAATGAAAACAAAATAAAATATTGAGGGTAGTCCAAGCTGACTAGAACTGGACCTCAAGAAAGAGCCAATTTGACTAAATTGAAAGATTTTATAGCCTCCTCTGTCCATTTCACTTGGCTGTTCTTCTTAAGCATGTTTGTAATCTCTCTTAGGTGTTCAGCAAGGTTTGGTACAAAGTGGCGTAGAAAATTCGTTTTACCATTGAAAGATTGAATCTCTTTCATATTCCAGGGAAGATCGATTTGATGAATCACTTGTACACGTGCTGGGTCAATACGAATGCCATCTTTTGAGATAATGTGCCCGAGTAGTTTGCCTTCCTCCATGGCAAACAAACTCCTTTTCGGATTCAGTGACAGACCATATTTTCAACACTTTTGAAAGACTATTTTTAGATGGTACATGTGTTCTTCATAAAATTTGGAAAACACCATCAGATCATCTAGGTACACAACCAGAAAGACATCCTTCTCATTTGTGAAAGCCAAGTCCATTGCACGCTGAAATGTGGCACCCGCGTTCTTCAAACCGAAAGGCATTTTAGCATAATGAAAAGTTCCCCATGGAGTGGTGAATGTTGTCTTGTCTTAGTCATCTTCATGGACAGAAACTTGGTTATATCCAGAATAACCATCAAGTAGTGACATACGAGATGCTCCCACTACTTGCTGAAGTATATGATCCATTTTGGTCAGTGGATAATTATCTTTCAATGAAACTTTATTGAGATTTCTAAAATCGATGCACAAGCGAATCTCACCTGTCTTCTTTCGTATGGGCACCAAATTAGAGATCCAATCCAAAAATATGATGGGAAAAATGATTCTTGATTTGTACAACCTTTTTATCTCCTTTTCAATTGATGGTAGCAGCTTTGGATTTAGCCTTCTCAACTTCTGTCTGAAAGGTTTTTTATTGGGCTTAATGGGTATAGTGTGCTGAATTATATTGGTATCATATGTCTTTAAGTCAGAATAGTCCCAAGCAAACACATCGGCAAATGAAGACAACAAACTGATATATTTGGCTTTTATCCTTTGTGGCATTGCTTTAGACAGTTTTACCATTTTAGGATTAGTAGCTATTCCGACATTGACCTCTTCCACACCCTTCTCTGTTGGCTGCAATGTTGGTTTGTGGGCTACATCATCTTGATCAAAGATTTCTTCTAAAGGTATCAAGCCTTTAGGAATAATGTTATTCTTTAGCTGCAACACGTCCATTTGATTGATCTGCACATCATCTTTACCATTATCTTTACCATCATCATTTTCTACATCAATTGAGGTTTCTTTGAACTTACCATTGTTTTGCAGAAAATCATCAATCTCCTCATCATCTTGGAAAACTTTCCAATATATCTGATTATCCGGGATGGTCGGATGATGCTTGACATGGATTTTGAATTTATTACTGGAGTTCATTGGGATCTTCAAACTACTTGCTGCCTTAGCAAGAGCATTAGCAATGCTATTTTGTACACGAGGCACACATATCAAGGTATATTCTGAAAATGATTTTAGGATGTCTAGAACTACATTACGATAAGCCCGCATCCAAGGATGCTTTGCTTGATATTCACCTCTGACCTGCTTTATCACCAATTTGGAGTCGCCATATACTGCAATCCTCTTAGCATTCAACTTTCTTAGAATTTTTAGGCCAGCAATCAGAGCTTCATACTCAGCTTCATTGTTTGAACAATCAAAAGCTAACTTTTAAGAGCATACCCTCACGTTACTAGGCACTTTGTTCGAGGCGGAGAAAGGACTGCGTACCCAAATCCCAATTTTAGCGCCATCATTTCCCACTGCTACATCAAAATCCATGGTCCACAAACCTTCTTCCTCTTCTTGCAAGTGCTGAAAATCTGTTTGATGTGCTTTGTCTGCTTGTTGTCCATTACTTTCAGCTAATCGCTCAATAGTGTTCTGTTGTTCTTGTGCTTCTTTCCTTAAAACTCCTCTAAAATTTTCTGTTATTTCTGGAAAATTATCTGCTTCTACTAACTGACTATCGATATCATTGAACTATCAGAATACAAAATGAAAGACTCTAAATCTAGATGTACATAATTAATCGGATGCTTTACTGGTTTCTCCTTGCTTGTAATCATGTATTTCATTTTTTGTTCCCGATACAGTTTCCTCATTTGGCCAAACACCGGAATCGTTGCATAGGAGAAATCTAGATGTAGTGTCCCTTTCAATTTTGCTACCCAATACTTGGAAAGAAGCATGCCAAACCTGGGAGGAATATATGCTACAAAAATATCCATCAAAATATTCTTCATTGGGATTTGATCCAGACTCACAACCAAGTCTTTTATGAGCCCGATACATCTTACTCTGTTGGAACCAAATGAATAGAGATCATGGTATTGCCGAGTGACATCCAGACCCAGCTTATCCAAGATAGCCTTGGGCATAATATTGTGAGAAGCTCCGGAATCGAACATGGCATTGTGTAACACAAAATCATGCAATCTTAAACTGATATAAAAAGGTGGCACATCATTATCTGGAGACTCACCATTCGATGCTGGCCCAAAAATCATTTCAGGTTGATCATCTTCGACATTCACCATGTCAGACATTGGGTCAAAATTCAAAATTTTAGACACTTGCCCTCTATAACTGCTATTCCTCATTATTTCGGTCAAGGGAATGGATACCTTCAATTTAGAAATTTCACTCTCTAAATTAAAAGCGGAAATCTTTTCTACCTCTTTGACTGGGATTTGGTTCCTTTCCTTTTCCTTCAATGCGATTGGCTGATTTGATTTTTCTGCTGATGGTGATTTGCTGCTATCAAGTTCAACCACCTCCTTTCCTTTCCTTTGTGCAACTGATGAATCATTCTTTGATGCCTCAACATCCTTCCTCTTCTGAATTGGTTTAACCAGCACATCTCTGTTTCTAAGTGAGTATCATTGCTGATGGGTGGACAGAGCATTCATATAGCCTCTTTGGTACTCATATGATTCTTCCTCCAAAACGATGTCATTGGCTAGAATGAAATTGGCATCTTTGCGTACAACCGAGCTTTCTGCATACTCCTCATCCTCAGTAATATAAATAGGCAAATCATCAGGAGTAAAGAAGTGGTTTTCTTCACCTATTATATTCCTGTCCTCATCTGACTCCGGTCCATGCACGAAATTTTGCTGCAAAGGTGGCCGTACTGGCTGCTATGCTGTCTACTCTTGGGCTCGCTGATCTCTCTGCCTTATTCTATATTGTGGCTGTTGCTAGCCACGAAAGTTAGGATTTCTAGCTTGTGGCTCAGGTTTGTAAACTTTCACCCTTCCAAGCATCTGCTCTACCTTCCGGAGTAATTGATCTACCGAGGAAGATTCTTCTTTTACGGTGACCTTCTTTTCTTCCTTTGCTCTAGCCCTCTTGGTCAACAGATTTGCTTCAACGCTGATCGTGATTCTCTGCATGTCTTCCATTGTGGCCGGTTCTCTCTCTCTTAATTTGATAAGCCATGTCAGCATCAACCATTCAGAAACTTCACCATGGCTAACCCCACAGGTGGTCTTAGATGATCGGGAATTTCATTATAAAAAGAATTGAATCTAATGCAATAGTCTTGGACAGACTCACCAATGTTTCGTTTGATTTGCTCATATTCAGACAGAATTTGGAGAGGATTCTTTTTTACTTCCCAGCGGCCTAAAAATTGTCTTTGTAGGTCAGCGAAGGTAGCGATACATGCAATCGACAAACCTCTGAACCATTTCTTGACTTCACCTGCAAATGTCTGTACAAAGAGTCTCATTGCCACATTCTCTACATCGATCTCATGAAGTTCACAGAAATCTGCCATTCTGTCCACATGTTGCTGAGCAGTAACACTGTTAGGAGCACCATCAAACAACGGGATTTTTCTTTGATAATCTGTGGGCATATCATCTAAAACTTGAGGCAACGCAAGAGGTGCAAAACGAGCAGGCATCACTCTTGGTGGGTTTGGCCTTGGAGGTTTGGAGGAGTGTGCGCAGTTTGTAGGGGGTTAACAATTGGATTTTGAAGCTATGCCACAATGTAATTATCAATTGACCAGTTATCCCTTTTAGTTTCTAAGTCTACAAGAAACTGTGGATTGGGGACAGTAGAGTCAACCGCCCTTTTGGATTCGGTCTCAAACAATGATATTTCAAACTTCTCATCAAAATCTAGTTCTTCAAGATACTCAAAAATGTGAAGACATGAATGTGATTTGAACACAGGAGATAGAGAGCTCTCTTGACGACGAAGTCTTGTAATCAAATTGGAATTTTCGTAGATGTGAGGAGGGTCTGGATCTGGATTAGCTCTAGTATATCTTCTAGAAGCCAGCATGCTATCAAGAAAAATCAAAAGGACACGACCAACTCACTCAGCCTATCAAATCCTAAGCTTATCATCCGGAAGCTTAGAATTATCAGAAGTAAGGGATGTAATTTCGTCCCCAGTGGAGTCGCCACTATGTTAGCACCTAAATTTGCCTTAGGCTGAAGGAAGGCAAAATTCAGGGTAACCACAAACCACGCTCAGTCTGGTAGCTAGCCCTAGTAGAACAGGAGAGGGATCTCTCCGGGTCACACTCAGTAAAAATACACAATAAAGTCTGAGATGACTCAAAATGAAATATTGATTTTAGGCTAGGTAAATAACTATGGAAACAAGAAGCAATTTTTGATAAATCACTGAATTTTTGGGATGTATGGGACCAACGAATAGCATGAGCACAAAATTTAACACAAAGGCACAAATTACTTTGTGAGGCAAGACATGCAGAAAGTCTAGCAATTAAATTTGAAATAATGTGAAACGGAAAGATTGTTTAGGAGGATGAAAAGGGCATGAACATATGAATCCTTTTGAACAGGAGAAGAACACAGAACATGAAACTTTCCCAAAGGTAGAGCAATAAACATGAATTCTACCTTTTCTTACTTAGAAACTTTCACTGGAAATGAATATGAATGAACTGTGAAACATAATGAAATACATATGAAACAGAAAGAAAATACATTTTCTAAACTCACACCACATGAATCTCATGAACCAGAGCCGCTGCTTTCATTAATTCTCTGTCAAAATGTACAATGAGTAACTGAGTTTCTCTCCCACAGTCTCCCAGAAATTACAACCAACCCTTTGCAAATGGTTTTTCATACAATAAATAGACTTTTCCATTAGGAAATGGAACGACCCAAAGTTGGGGAGTTTTTCAAATCATTACAAGCTGGAAATGGAAAGCCAACCATTAGTGACAGGTGCAGCATTACAAAAATGACAAAACTGTAGCGTAGATTTTTGGGTGACTGCTCGCCTTCCTTTTGCCACTTGCATAGAAGCCAACCTTGAGTGAAAATACTTTTTAAACTTTGCCTTAGGTGCCAGGAAAAATATAGTGTAAATGGTCAGGCCCACTTGGAGAAAATCGCGAATCGAAATTTCGCAGAGCGGAAGTGATTTTGGCCTTTGGGTCTCTGTGCAACGCGCCCAAAACTATATGCATCGCGCCACTTTGGAGGTGGTTTTGAGCTACTTTCTAAAGTCAAAATTGTGCCCAAGTGTGCTTGTTAGCAATTCCTACCTGTCTGCTTTCCAACCCAAGTGGAATTTCGGAAGTTGGTGCTCATTTTCCCCTCCAAAACATCAATCTCCCAAGACTGTTTCCTGTGTGTCAAAATAGGGGCAAAGAAGTCATTTTTTGAGTGTTTTTGACCTTTTGAGGACTCAAAACTTACCCAAACTTCTTGGCCATGCACCAGAAGTTGTAATTTTTCATGCCGAATCCAAAAATGTAATTTTTTTTCCATTTAGAGCTCCCTATCATAATCGTGCACCAGTGGCGTGGTGCACAGGGAGAAAAACCCTGTTTGTGCACAAAAATTTGTCAAATGACCAAAATTGCCCCAAATTTTTTGAAATTTGGGCTGGAGATTCTCTATGAAATGCTATGCTGGGCAAAAGAGGCTTCAGCCAAGATTCAGAGCCGATCTTGCTCTTTTTGCCTCTTTTGTATTTTTGTCGCTCTCCTCAATTTCGCCTTCAAATTCCTTATCTGAGCCTTTGAACTCATCTTTCGTGCCCTGTAGTGATGAACCATATGCCTCAATAATGTTTTGTCCTTGTCGACCTTCTTTAGTAGTCTCTCAAGGTGGATGTTGATCCGCTCAAGCCAACACTCTCGGTCATTATTAATCTCTTGCTCTAATGGAGTGAGCTCAATCCTCCTCTGTTGGGCAAACCGACGATTCTTGCGAATGTTTTGCAGCTCCATGATCTCTTGCTGGTCTTTCAGCTATTTATTCCTCTACTCCAAGTACCGGATAATCCACTTAGCCCTCTCCAAATTGAGAGACAAGGCTTGGATCTCTGTTTGCTGCTCCTGGATGGTCCTTCTAAGTTTGGCACTCTCCACATCTGTATCATCATCATGAATGAGAATGAAGTTGGCCTCTCGTTCCCCTAATGGCCCCACGTCATGCATGGGCCCCTTGCCCCTATGCTATACCTGTGTTGCTGATGTCGGAAGCGAGGCCCCTTCCACCCGAGGTGGAGATAATACTCGCTTTGCTGTCGCGAACAAATGTCTACCGCCTCTCTGATATGTGATGAATACCGACATAGTAGCAGTTTCATGGCACTCATACAGATGATAAGGACCACCTATCTCATGTTCAACCTTTGATAATACCTGTGAAGTGTTGAAGAGGTCATAGGAGATGAAATCATCCCAAGTAATTCCCTGTAATCCCAGCTGATGAACCACCAAAATCATAATAAGAGAAAAATGATAAACAATGTTAAGTTGCTGCTGAGGAGTTTTGTGCTGCATGAAGGTGTTCATCCTCTCTATGTTCCTGCAAATTAAATATGGGATGTTCATCATCCGTACCCTGGTAAAATACATGAGAAACCTGATGTCATAAGCATATAAACGAGAGAACCTCCCCTCATAGCTGAAATATTTCATGATTAACTTCATTAGTGGAGCATATTCATCCTTCAGATATCAGAATGGAAAGACTCTTTTGAGCTGCCTCAAGAAAGCGGGCTTAATGTATGGCTCATAATGCTGCCGATCAACCTTCTATTTCTTGTGCCATGGTTTTCCAACGTTTGGTATGCCAGTTGCTAATGAGATAGTTTCAGGTGTAAGTGTGAAGGTGACACCGACTAAGATAGCGTGATCTCCATGTAAGTGAAGTAAAAAATGACGAGCCAAATCATGATGAAATCGAACACTAGCCACCTTTTGACAAAACTCAAAACATGACATAGCAAGAGGGTAGGCCTACAATTCTGTAAGGGTGGTTGGTTCTTCCCTAACATGTCTACCGCTTTTATGAGGTCTTCGGGGAGCCTGTTCTTTCGAGGAGGAGTCGCTTTGGGTTTCCATTTCATACTCCGATGAATGCTCAGATGCCATGACTGTTGTATATGGACTGTGCTTGGACTGCCCTTTGATGATGTATGAAACTATGTGTTGTTATGAATTTTGCCACCAAGGGGAACAATGCAAAAGGGACTGTTAGGAAAGGGAATAATATGAAGGGATTATGGATTATGGGGAGAAATTTTGTTTAGGGACATGTAGGAGGGTTTGGGATTTTATAAGGTTGGATTTTGGGGTTTTACATTTGACAAATGAGTGGAGGGGATAGGGAATAGGAGTTTAGTAACATTTTAGGGTAGGAAACAATGGGAAAAATGGAATAGGGGGGAAGGGAACGATGAAAAGAAGGGAAAGATGAGAGGGAGGAGGAACCTTGGCATCAAAACAACGAATTTGCAACCCTAACAACAATTATTTTGATGACTTCAAGTGGTAGGGTTTAAGAGTTTTTATTGCAACTATAAACGACCATAAACCATCATCATATTCACAAAAATGGATGAGCATCGAGATGTCGACCCTACCTGGAAATTTCAAGGGATTCAAAGGTGATTTGTTGCAATTTGGAGCAAAATCGGGCCTTTATAGGTGTGTGCCGCGTAGCATAGGCAGTGCACCACGCCATTTGTGTGCACCACGCCTGTGCTATTTTAACACTGTGTGGTCACGGCCAGTGCGCTGCGCTCCCTCAGTGCGCCGCGCCCCTTTGCCTGTGCGTCGCGCCTGTTAAAACACCTCCAAACTCACTCAAAACGTGCGCTAGCTCTCACAATCACTTTGAAATGTTTCTCTCTAACCTTGGTTTGCAAAATGACATTGTTTCTTGTGAAAACACTATATAAAGACATTGGAGTCATGGTTTTAATTTTTGTTTCTTCAAAACCCACTTTGGCAATGTTTTGTTTTGGCACTTTTTCCATGATTTAATTCAACTCTGTATTTCACTTTTCCTTTTTGGATTTTTAACTAAAATGATGAAATTTTCAGCACATTTTGCAGGGGTAGCTTGATATGGCATTTTGGCCAAGGAAACCATGACTGCGCCTGAAGAGATCAACTAGAAATGTTTTTAAAATTATCACAAATGACACACTATTTGACTTTTCTTCAAAACAAAGTTTTGAAGAACACAAGTCAACATGATGATGAAAGTCTTTAAATCACAACTTTGTAAGGGCCTCGCTCTGTCCTACATGGCTTTATTGGACATGGTTTAAGACCCAATTAACTAATCCCTAGACCTAATGACTGAAAATGACTCTTGTCCATTAAAAGATCAAACATTGACTATCATGGGTTTTAATAAACATTGATGAAAAGACCTAAGCCAGCAGGTGCCAGACATGAGGGGCAAGGGGTAATGACTAACAAGACACTTCCGTCAAATTATGGCATGCCCCTAGAGGAATGCAGCTTAGTGAATGGAGCGAGACACTTAAAAATGAAATGTAGAAAGAGTTTTGATCTCTAACGGAGGACTGACAAGACCGACTCTAACAGGGTAGATTTGTAGCTTTTCCTTCTTTAGTTTCTTTCCAAGAGAGAAACTATATTAATATTTCATCTGCTTGCTCCAATTTCTGTCTTGCATCAACTGACTTATCAATCATACATGAAAAAATTTCACATAAGGGAAGAACGAGAGAGATATTATGACATAATAAGCTCAACTGATTAGATAATGCTTTGGTAATCTGGAAAGCCTCTGATCTGAATTCTCCCCCTTGGGGATATTCTTTAAACCTTTCTATTTGCAGTGACAGTTGAGCGATATGTTCTTCTTTAGATTTGCTCAACTATGCATTTAGTGATCGCAGCTTGCTCAATGCTTAAGGTAGTTCCTGTTGTTTCTGAATTGCATGTTAATCAATCCTTTGTTTTTCTTTGAGCAATTGCTCGTTTAATTGATCATTGGATTGCCTCTAGGCTGCTAACTATTGTTCCAACTTCTCTATCATCTGTTGCCTCTTTTGTACCTGTGCCTCCAGCAAAATAATTGCTTGATCCCTTTCTTTAAGCAAGTTGCTTACCTCTGATGCTTTGTCCATTGTAGTTGCCATGTATGCTCAAGTATACTGAGAGAGTTTAGTGAGATGTTCAGAAGGGTTGACTTCTTCTCTCCATATCACATATGTTATCTCCATTTGTGAAGGCAAAAGAAGAGATTGATCATTTTTTCTCTTTTTCCTTTGTCTCTTTATTACAGCCCTATGCTTAGGGTTGTAGAAGACATCCAAGGGTGGTATTTATTCTACATGTATAACAATTTCATTAGATGGATTCTCGAGAATTATTTCTACATCCTTTTGAGTCATGAGTGGACTACTAGTTCCTTCAGTCAAAACTATATTAGTTGCTGTCTTCTGACAATTTGTCACCTCTAGTGTGCTAAATCCTTGTAGGCTCTCAGTATTATTGATGATTGAGTCAAATTTTTTCCATTCTTTGAGCAGTTTGGGATCAACATAAATGTTTGAATCAATGAATTCACTGCTTTTTCCTTGTCCCTGCTTTTGTTTTGTCAATTTTTCTTTTTTAGGAATCTTTTCAACTACAGGAGTCTTGTTAGCTGCTTCCTATTCGGTTTGGCTCTGGGGCTGATCTATAGGTGTTTTGGCTAATAGGTCCAAAAGCAGAGTTTGCGACCTCTGGACTTTGAGCCTATTGAATGTTTCTAGCCCCTCTTCTTGATACCTGATTCTAGCCAATCCTTTAACTTGAAAAAATGTATCGACCGAAGAAAATAAATCATCAAAGTCATCCACTTCATGATCAAATTTGGCAAGTTTAGCTTGAGTGGTGACATTATGGAAAACCTTTCTTGGATCATATTGCCTGTTATGAATGGTGGCAAGATTTAGCATTTGAATTTTTTTTGCCTCTTTCTCTGCATGCTTGTAGTCATGTAGGGTGAAAATGCCACATCGTAGGGGAAATATAGGCCACATCTATTTCTTTGAATCCCTAAGGGTTCTTGAAGTCTCTTCAACAGTTACCTGATATGCTAATTCCCGTGCTAACAATTTATCAGGCACATACAAGGCGAGGACATGGGGTTTAGTAGGCTGCCAAAAATCCTTACATAGGTAAATTTCTCCTCCCTGAACCAACTATCTACTGTTGTCAAGTCAATTTCTACTTCCTGGGATATCCTGGGAGCAGGCTTATTAAAAAGGAATAATATACAAGTAAAACAAAACCATTACAAATTCTGTACAGGTGATTTTTATAGTGTGCCTTCTACAACTGCTTGTGATAAATATGAACTGGGTTCAGATCTTGGGTAGTCCACTTCCATTCGAGTATCAGGTATTCATAATTAAAACAAATAGTATCCATAATGTATGCACTGTATTAGAAAGGGGAGATGGTCCGGGAAGTTTTATATGCATTCCTTATGTACTCTAAAATCTCAGTGGCTAATCTATCAGACAAAATATTTGCCCAATCCATAACATAATCATTAATTTCAACGCCCATTAGCGAGACCATATCTATAGTGAATTTGGCAGAATCATGTTGTCCCCACAATCTACACATCATAGCTCCAGCATAGCAATAAGGGGAAGCTAATGAGTCAACAGAGTACTTACCCAAGAACTCGTGCTTGTGTTTCTCTGGGAAATGCCTCCATTGCTTGATTGGAGCTGATTCCGAGTCATTTTCCTGTGCAATTTTTTCTAGAAATGCCTTGTTGTATTGCTCCTTGGGTGGAGGTAAATGGTAAATTTGCCTAAGATCTTTAGGCTTGAATGAGCTGAATATCCTTCCATCAACTGTGGAAAATGTTCTATCTAAAGTTGGGATTTTATCAACCACCCATCTTACCGCATCAGTATACGACAAGATTTTGGCCCGTGCTGCTATCCTATGAAGGAATGAACAGGCCAACTCTTTGAGTATTCCCTCTTACTTGTTGGTTGAATCAACTGTTGCTTCCAATTCTAGTTCTTTAGGCTCCTCTGCTTCTATCAGATTATAAATGCTTTCCCAGCTGGTATTTCCCAGACCAAGACATGTCATATCTGAGATTAATCCCTTCTTGTTGTTTCGTGGTTCTTTGGTTGTAGGAGTTGCTGTGGACTTCTTTGATTTCTTCCCCATTTTCTCTGGATTAGTGGGTTCGGAGAGACTCTACACAGACAATTTCAAACCGTATCACAGAGATAGTGTCACTAAAACCCAATATGAAAATGAATAGAATTACGATGATTAACATATGATAAATGAAATATAGTTAAGGAATACCACGGATAAAATCTTTTAAAGGATCTACCCTTAATTGTAAAATTTAATAGCCATTTGAACCACTAGTCGTGGTGAGTAAATACCATAAATACATATCTTGTCAATTGTATATCGAATGATTATTTCAAGTGTGCTTTAGATTTCATCGATCGGTGATCGACAATAATCACAAATCACAATTGGGAGTGTCAAAGGGAAGGGCTTTAGCACTTGCAATGAATATATCCGATTGGCGAAAGGTAATATTATAATATAATGGAGTGGGCTATTATCCATTTTGAATAGTTTCTCAATGTATATTCACCTTTTGAGATGCGCGCCCAATTAATTGATCGTAGTTGGGATTTGGCTTAAGATTTTATCCTTTTTTCATATGACTCCACCGATTGCCGGTTGCAGTATTGGATCGGAAGGTTTAATGAGGGCTTTGCATGTGTTTCTTTGGCTTATGACATCGTTGATTGCCGATTGTGATTTCCATGATCACATCAGGAGATTTTATTAGGCCTTTACATATGTCCCTTTATCATTGACATCGCTAATTGCTGATTGCGATTTCCTTTTTGGATCAGAGGATTGGATGATGTTTTTTTTTTGTATGTCCCTTTGTCATTGTGATATGCGATCTCTTATCACTTTATCGCAATGTAAAATTGTTTTATAATATTTAAAGGAACACTTTTCTTTTTAATCAAAAGGCTTTACAAAATGATTTATTTACATTGGGCCTTACAATGAAGATTTTTCTTATTATGAGGTTGATACCAGTTTTATTTATGAACTCACAAATATAACTAAGTTTATTTAAAAAGGGACCCATCTTATATTAAGATTTTGTAGAAATCATTTATAGAAATGGGGGGGTTGTTGTACAACACAACATACCCTCAAGGGTTTATGACCAAAATAAGACAAAAGGTCAAATTGGGACCTTACATTCATCACCCCATACCAGAAATAGAGAGATATGCCAATCAATCTGAATGGTTGGAAAACACTATCATAGACAGGGATAGTACAAAGGTAGATGTTGAAAATACCTTGTTTGATCTAGAGAGACAACTTGATGAAAGCTCATTCCTGCAGGTACCAGTGCAAGAAGGAACCATGAGTACCCCTACTATTTTGCAGCCTCCTCAGAATGAGGAAAATAATCCCAAAAGGAATAGAGAGGGAGCCTCTAGTTCAGGTATGGACACATCCAATGTACAATATGAAGCCAACTAGAGCAAAAGGTAAAGGCTCAATCCTATTTCAGAATAGGAAGACACAAAAGGCTTAGTAGAAATAATTAATATTGAGCTAAACATGAGCAAGGGCACATCTCCATCTAGAGAAACATAAGAGCCATCTGCATCAGAGACTCAAATGTTAGAAAGGAAACTCAGTGTAGAAGTCTCCTCATTCAATAAGCCTGCTGATAAAGATAGGGACATTAAGGATAGGTTCAAGGAAATCAAAGTGAGAAATTAGAAATTGAAGGTACAATCCTATGCATAGTATCTCAAACTTACACTCACCAATCAAATTATGTTGATGTCAGATTTTGACATCAAGGAAGGAAAGATGCAAATGTCCTTCATAAAGCCAACTATGCAACAACCAAGAACATCAACAAATTTCAAGAAGATTAATTTTGAGGTATTAGCAAGGTATACTCATCCCATTGACAAAATTGAGTTTCAAAAACAGGCTTGAGAAATGATTTACTCCACCCTTACAGGAAAAGCCATAGCTTCCAATCAATTGAAAATTCATGGAATAATATCTCAGCCCAGTATCAGTTGCTAAAGGCCTCCTCACAGGCCAAAGACACCAGAATCAAGTCTTTGGAAGACTTGGTAATTGAGTTGGGACATGATCCCAAAGACTCAAGACCATTGAACAATTAATCAAAAGGAAGAATGATGACATTGCAGTACTCATAAATTAGTTGAAGATACCTCAACTACAACACCCCCAAACATAAGAAGTATTAGAAAGCCAAACAAGACATGAAGAGTTGATGGACTTAGTCCTTAAACTAAATGATTAGTTAAGGGAGATAGAAAAGGAATTGGATAGCCTAATCTAATTAAAGAAAACTAATATTGGCACTAGCTTAGTGAATTTCATCCCAGTAGCTACCACGACTATTCCTTCCACATTGGCAACCTCATTGGCTCCCACAACTCCAATTGCCACAACACAACCAATTTCCACAGAATCTACATCAACAGCAGGTACACAGGTGATGAAGTAGGAAAGTTGGTTAAAGCTATGGAATAAATGTCCATATAGACAAAAAATATGAATAAGCTCAAAGAGAAAGTGACAAGCTTGGAAATTGATTATAACCTTGCCAAAATCATGCACAAAGAAGAAGTGAAAAATGCTGCCAGGATGAGTGAAAGATTGAAAGCCCTGGAAAAGAACTTGACACTAAGAGAACAACTTGAGCAGGCTAAGGAACAACTATATGCCAATATGATTGACTCTGTCAATGATATTTGGCTATCTATTTAGGTGATTTTTGAGCAAGTAGAGTTGATAAAGCTAGCTACAAAGGCCATCCAGAAAGTAAAGGAAGGATTAGGACAAACGTCAAAAGAGGCTACTGAAATTATCCAATTCCTTAACAACAAGAGTAAGTATGAGCTTCAGGAATTGGAAATAGAAGACAAAACAAAGACAATTTTGCAGGTTAGAAAGGTCCTCTCCAAGAGGAACTTAATGCAAAACTTGGAGGACAAGTGTCAGAATATGCAGATAGCCATGAACAGATTTATGGCTAAGTTCCAAATTTTGAGAGAAAAGGGATTACCCATTCCCTTAGTGATAAATGAGAAGCTCATGACACAGGAGGATAACAACAATAAAATCAGAGAGCTAGCAAAATATCAGGTGAATACATCATCAATGAAGGCATTTCCAATAGGAAAAGTACTCTACCAAACATTCGAAAATTTGCAAAGGTACAAATGTGAATTATTGTCATGGTTTTTAGGCACCGTCTATGGAATCTTGTCATTTGATGATAATTTTCTTTAGCTTTTGGAAATGTTCAAAACCAAAAATGTGAATTTACTCCATTGACATTTAAGAACCATCTGTTGAATGTTTGTTATTTGACTATGGCTACTTTGATGTGAAATTTATTAGGGTCTAGCGATATTCCAATTCATTCATTTGTTACATTCCATTGGGCAACAATGTTTTTGTGTGGATTGTTGCTAGCTGGGAATGTAGTTTTTTAGGTTTTCGAAATGTGCAAAGCTACAAATGTGAATTGTTGTCAATGGTTTTTGGGCATGATCTATGGAAATGTACCATAATTTGTTGAGGAGTTCCAATGTAAGAATAAATTTGTTAAGTACTAGAATATCAATGAAATTAGTAGATCTTTCATGTTTTCTAATGGAGATGAAATAAGTCACTAGGTTATTCTTTTGATATTTACTGTACTAAAATTTTTGCAATTAGATACAATATCCAATGATCTTATCTACATTAATCATTTCTTTTTGAACTTAATTTATCTAGGACATTATGTTTATGAACTAATCATTAATTTATGTACTAATTATTAATATTTTTCTTCTCAAATGTCTTTTATTGAACCAGTTCACTGGACACCCACATTTGCAATTTGAATAGCTCAGTATACATTTCCACTTGCAATTTGAATAGATGAGTAGACATTTGCACTCCAAATTTTACAGGTTCACAACAATTATTTCTTGTTCTACATTGACTTTGATTTTTCAACATGTTGTTATGATACTACCATTTATAATAGCATTGAATTACTAAGAATATAATTTCATTCAACTATTAAGCATCATCATGTGTGGTTTAGATGATAATACAAATTGGCATTAGTCTTAAAAATCATAACTTGTTTTACATGAACAATTTCTTATATTTGATTGGAGACTATTTGTTTGATAGTTTAGAACTTTTAGTAGATTTTAGATACATATAAGTAGAGTTAAGAAAAGGAACAATAAAGTATTTTATAAAATGCATAGAAAAACAAGATAGAGAAGCAATTTTGTTTGATGAACATTAACTCAAAGAAGAGTCATTAAAAGAAATGCACAATATTAGCAACCGTGAATTGTATTTAGACAAAATGTCTAGATTACCATCAACCGATATACAACTAGAATCTAGAGGCCTGTGGGGAGATATTTTCTGTATATATTGGCTATCAAATTGGTTGAAATTTCCAATTAGAGTTTGGTCCAAAACGAACATGAAAAATTATTTAAAATTTAATTCAAGTGTTGCAACAAACACTTGTGACATATTATTTCATGACGAGGATCCTTTGAATGACCACTTCGAACCTTTCCTTTGTAGATGAGACTTTATCATGTATTGTACCTTTCAACAACAAAGCAACACCTCATACGAACAAATGAACTTATCCACTAAATAAGATAACCTAGAAACATGTCATCTTCGAAATGAAAATGATACAACTCAAAGAAAAATATGTCATGCTGAAAGAGAAACATCTTGTGCACCAATTGACACCAATACTAAGGACATTGTGATATTTCATTTAGTACATTCTTCAAAAAAATAAAACTAAAACACAAACTAAAGAAAAATTTCAACTTATCGAAAGCCAATTCAAACCATATTGTGACTTAAACAAGCACAAGAGAAGTTTATATTTGCATGTGCTTCTGGACATTATTCAAAAAAAGTTGATAACACAAAAAATAAGGCTTGAATATAACACAATGACAATCAAACAAGAAGTAGTTCTAGAATATCTAGAACATGTTAGTGACATGATGAGACTTCAGTCACTTTAACACTTGAAAAACCTTATTAGAAATAGATCACAAAGAGAAATTGTGACTTCTTGTGGCTCAAGCAGATAAAAGAAAATATTATCTTTACATGTGCATAAAGGCATTATTCAAAAAAAGTTGAAAACATATAAAATAAAACTTGCATATAACACAACAGCAATGAAACAAGAAGTAGTAGTAGAAAATTTATAGAATGACACGTCTACAACAACAACAAAGGATCTATGAAGACAAACAAAGAGATCAAGAAACTCTAATCCATTGATTCAATCAAAATCAATGAAGAAATCAACAAAACTATCAAAGTTTGAACACAATATCGAACACATATAAGACAAACCTATTTTTCATTGTTCATTATGTGAAAGTTTTTTTTCAAAAGAGATGTCTCCTTGGTGAAACAAGTAAATAAGACAACAGAAGCAAAAACGATTACAGAACTATCACATAGTTTCGTTGAGAATGCCATACCTAGTAGTACAAATTCCTACACTTCAAAGCATTGCGAAAAAGAATTTTAAGATGACAAAATACCTAAATATGCATTTCCTAAACAAATAAGAAGAAATAACTCCACTAGGACACTCACACAACTTATTGAACTAGAGTAAAGGCTAGTAGTGTTAAGATTTCCTTTCTTTCAAATAAAATAAATGGGCCATTGACATAAAAAACTGCAACTAGTATTAACTGGATGAACCATTAGTGTCCCTACTAACATTTCTAGAATTCAGTCTACATTACCTCAAACTATGAAATACACTGACATAGTGGCAGTAGTTGTTAAAAATATTTTAATATTCAAAATTTATGATGCATTTGGTCAAATTCGAGTTCACAAAGTCATGAAGAAATTAAAACAATTCTACAGAATAATTATCTACAAGGTTGAAAACGCCACCATTGATGAAAATTGGAAGCAAGCATTCCTAGAAAACCAAGAAACATACAAAAGTTCAACTGAGGCTGAATATAATGAAAAGGATAACTGATATATTGATGAATCGACCACAAAAACATTGGTTCATGGATTCATTGATCTACATACTATACATGACCTTGTAAATAAGCAAATTAATATTGCACTTCTTGCAGGATACATGCCATTAGGGATTTTTAAAGATAAGTACTCAGAAGAGATGAGTTTTCCATCACTCTTTTACAGCCACAGATTCCCAAGAGATATGTCAGAAAACTTTACATACCAAAAGATTTGTCAATGGGAAGTCCTTCATAAAAACCATGACTTTTCTTAGCATACAACTAACCTGTTTTATAAGGAAATCCACATTATCATAAATTAGGTATTGAATACAATGTGGATTAGAATTGGGAAAATCCAATTAAAACGAAGAAAACTAGTTTCTAAAGATATAAATTCAAAACCAAATTTGGATCACATTTTGATGTCTGAAATTGGGTACATGGACTGAAAACAATTCGCAACTCACCAGACTACCATTAGAAGATGCGTAACAAAATTTATGCAATGATTCGACAACTAGGCTCACCTACTTTCTTTGTGTCCTTCAGTAGCACAAAGCATCTTTGGGATCCCCTAATGAGTGCATTGAGATACATAAAACAAAAGACTAGAAGACCAAGCACAAATGAATTAGATGAAAATGAGCCCCATTCATTCATGAGAAATGATCTTGTTACTTGTGTACATTACTCTAGGTCTAGGAGAGATGCACTACATCAATTAACATCCCATGATCAAAAGTACTATGGAGTCATCAATGACTACTTCTATGTAACATAATTCCAAAATTGAGGGAGTGAACATGAAATTCTTGTTATGGATAAAGTCTGCACCAATCTATGGTAAATATACAAACATTGAAATTGAAAAATTTGTTGATAAATATTTGTCAACTAATTCATCGCTCATTGCAAAGGATTTTAGAGCCCTACAACCTCATTCTCACACAAAAATTTGTAGAAAGCATAGAAATTATTGTTGGAAATAATAGTGAGAGGGGGGGGGGGTGGTGAATCATTATTAGAAAGTCAATAATATATCGTTTCCATAATCAGATTCATACACGCTACTTCAATTAATGGAACTTGCGTGTATACGCAATCGTATTTAAGGCAACTAGCATATATCTTGCAAACTTATGATTCAGTTAATTTATCATATGTTGATCTTTACTTAGTGCATCAGAACCATATAAACAATAAACAGGTGTAGTAAAATAGAATAGAAAATCACACACACATGAACACAAGATATAAGGTGGAAACCAAATGTGGGTGAAAACCACCTGTTGCAATCATCTCTATATTCTTTTTAATAAGAAAATTATTTTTACAATTTTTGTATTGGTGTAGTATTTTACTAGTACATAAGCTTCTACCTGCAAAAGGCTACAACCTTCTCTCATTCTCTAGCTTCTCCTGGAAGGGAGCTACAACCCCCTAGCTCTTGTACTAGCTGATATGTTTACTAGTACGTAGGTGCCGACCTACAGAAAGCTACAACCTTATCCTTTCTTCCAGGGACCACGTTTCATAAATTTTCAGACGGCATCCATCAATAACATCCTGAAAACATCAAATACATCTGCATCAATCAATCTCCTTTGCACCAACCACAACTGAATCAGACAATCACTTTTTAGAATGCTGTAACTAGAATACTGTAACAGTAGCCAGAACCCAAGCTAGAACCCAAAACACTACAACAACAAACAGAAGTAGCTAAAGCATATTCTATGAGGTATACACTACTTCACTGTGTTGAACCTGTGTACATATGTTGTTTTCTCAAGGCAAACCTGCGTACAAATCTGCAAATCAAATTTTAGATGTATACGTTGTTTTGATATGCAAAACCAGCATGTGTACGCGCATTTGCTAAAGTGAACCTGTGTACAGATCTGTAAATGATGATTTAAACTTTACAACAATTCCAGACATCAGTTATACCCAGATCATCATATTTACAGATTACAACATGTGCCAGTTATTCAATAAAAGATCAAAACCACACAAAGATACTTCTCTTCAAGCCTTAAGCTCTTGACCCATTATTAGATCTTATCCTTCATCAAGCGCTAAGGTTCATCCTTGATTCTGATCCAGTTGTGGACCATAACCCAATAACTTGTATTTTAGATCTTGCTTTTCATTAGATATTCAATTCATGAGTGCCTTTGCCTAATGATCTTCTCCTCCTTTTATAGTCTTAGGTCTTAATAAATACCATGGACCAAAACCACTTAGAACCAATACTTTGGACCAAATACCCGAGGTCAACACATTGGACAAGATACCTTGGACCAATACCATGGATCAAAATACCATGGACCAAATACCACGGACCAAAACTAAGTCTTCCAACATGTACGTGCCTTTCATTCCGTGAAAGTGCGTGTGTACGCTATATGCGCCTTTTGGTATATGAACCTGCGTGTACACACGACTTGGTCAATGAGGAACCTGGATATAAATCTCTTTCTTCATTCTGAGAGTCTGAATTGTGATATGTCATCTGAGTGAGTTGCCATCAAGGACAACACCTATGTCATAGTACCAGATCTGTGTCATAATGCCAATAGTCTCCCCCTTTAGACTTGATGGCAACCCCAAGTCACTCTCCCCCTTTGTCATCAAGGGAAAAGGGTTATGCTCCCCCCGAGTACATGCTGAATTCTCTGATATGCTAAAGTGTGCTGATTGAGCTCCATACTTGAGTCCATGCTCCCCCTGAATATAAGCAAGATCTGCAAAAATATGACTCTATACATACATCATAAATGACCTTCCTATCACCAATGACTCATACATACATCCATATCCCAACCAAGTGGGGATATACCAAGTTTGACTCATCCACCCAACCAAGTGGGTATATACCATAAGTTTATACATGTTAAAACAAGAGCATTACATCATCCATCCCATGCATAGTGGGGAAACAAAACAGGTCGTTTCATGACCTTGACATTAAAAGATATACATGACATAGAGAAAAAATATCTGAAACAAGACTATGATAGTTAGCAACAACTATCATCAACAACATCTGTCAATCACCATCTAGACCAACAACCATGATCTCCCCCTAAACCTGTTCCACCTGAATAAAAAACAACTGTGAATTTGTACCAAGATCTTCTAAGATAATGTCAATAATGCATTATTAGAAGTATATGCTCCCCCTGAACCTATGTCAGTTGATCATTGTTAGACCCATATCAAACTCCTTTCATCCTAAGTCTGGCTCACAGTTTCTCTTCAAACCAACATATATGCGACTATATCCACATAAACCTGCATATGTATGCAGATACGCTTCATGAAACTCGCATATAACCAATTTTCTCTTAAACAAATAAGTTTCAACAACAAGATAATGCCTCAACTATTCCCAGCTTCTGTCTAAGATATTCAAATGTCTCTCTAGGAAGTGGTTTGGTGAATATATCAGCAACCTATTCTTTGGAGGGAACATACTCCAATTTGACCTTTTGTTCAAGCACTTGTTCACGTAGAAAATGATATTTGATGGGTATGTGCTTGGTCTTGGAATGCATGACTGGATTCTTTGAAATACTGATTGCACTTGTTTTATCACATAGAATGGAGAGGAGTGGAGTACATGTGATCTGAGTGTCTTGCAATGTTTG